>OX451396.1:21721119-21745951 GCA_949629135.1 Eremobia ochroleuca
AAAAAAATACTTTAGCCTGCAAATATGATCTCATTTCTCGAAAAAATATTTAGAAAAAATCGATAACTCATAGAAACGTAGTGTTTTTGTGTATGGCACATCATGCATTGTAATGTTAATATGTGTTACGTAGTTACAATGAAATTACAAGATTACACGTAAAATGACAAATATGAACATGAACTTACCTCTACTAATTATTTCGAACCTGAAAATTCTATCATTTTAATTTTATCATTTTTTTGCGATTATTATACGCCGCTCGTTATTCGTATTCAAATTACCTACCGATTTGAAGAAAAAATAAAATAAATGTTTAATCTACAGTTCTATCCAAAATATATGGTACTAAATTCGAAACTCAAATACATACTAGTTAATCTTGTCAACACTAGATCACGCTACTTGGATCGATTTTTAAAATATAAGACATTTGTCCCATATGTCCCATATGTGGGACACTATGCACTGTAGGGTTAAAAGATGATATCTGTAACTTTCTTGTATTCAATCGATAGTAGGATTATTCAAGATGAAAAAAAAAAAAAAAAACCTGTACTCGAAAAAGTTTTCATTCGTAGAAATGGCATGGAAAAAACTGATCAAAGGTTTTAGGTTTCCAAAATTTCATTAAACATCAAAAAACTTGTTAACCATAAGACTTTTACTATGGTCGGTATGGTCGCTAGGTCGTATGGACTCTTATTTTTCGTGGTCAACGTTTCAGCCTCACCCGAAGAAGCTGTTGACGCATATCAATCGGCCATATTGACTACCCCGACTTCGGAGTCGAATAAATATGTTTACATTTTCATCAGATATGTACTTTTGGAACAAGGTATAGGTAAATGCTTTGACAGATTCTGTAGCAATTACAAAGGGGTTCCCAAACTTTTCAGTCCGCGGCGCACTTCAGCACCCCTATTCACAACCATTCGATACGCTGCTGAATAGAAATTGTAATGTGCGTTCAGGATGAACTGCGGAGGAATGCTCAGTATTGATTTCAACCATAACACTACCATTTTGATGCGTTCCCTCTATTATAAACAAACTATGTGTTTGATTCGGCATGCAGTGCATTGAATGGTTGTGAATAGCTATGCAGAATCGTTTTTCCCGTAGTCTTATTTCCTAGCATTATTACTATAACGGTAATCAGGTTTAGTGAAAACAAACAACTTTCATCTGGCGATTGATAAATCGCGGCGGCCTGATGCTGCCGCCACGACGCCCACTTTGGGAGCCCCTGGCCTACACATTCGGTAGTAGGCGAGGACTACTGCGACAGCAAACAGTGTGACGTGATGCCTTGTGCGCAGGTCAGGGCGACAACGCCGTGCCGTCGTGGGAGCTGCGCGTGGAGGGCCGCCTGCTCGACGACACCAAGAACGACCCCAACAAAGTAACTCATTTCATTACGCTTTACTGTGTGTGCAGTGCGACGTGTCGTGCCTACCGCCGCCTCTGTAATGCCATTCTTTTTTAATTCTCTTTATACATAATAATGTCTCTACCTATGTTCTTCGTCTGACATATTCAATTATTTGTACGTACCCATGTTTGTATGAATCGGATCGAGTATGATAACGACACGGAGGGCAGTAAGTTTTAGCGTGCGGAGGTGTTGCAGGTGAAGCGCAAGTTTTCGTCGTTCTTCAAGTCGTTGGTGATCGAGCTGGACAAGGAGCTGTACGGGCCCGACAACCACCTGGTGGAGTGGCACCGCACGCTCACGACGCAGGAGACGGACGGCTTCCAGGTCAAGCGGCCCGGGTACAAGAACGTGCGATGCACCATCCTGTTGCTGCTGGACTACCAGCCGCTGCAGTTCAAGTTGGACCAGCGCCTGGCGCGCCTGCTGGGCGTGCACACGCAGACGCGCCCGGTCATCGTCAACGCGCTGTGGCAGTACGTGAAGACGCACCGCCTGCAGGACGTGCACGAGCGCGAGTACGTGGCCTGCGACAAGTACCTGGAGCAGATCTTCGGCGCCGCGCGCATGAAGCTGGCCGAAGTGCCGGGACGTCTGGGCGCGCTCCTGCACCCGCCCGACCCCATCGTCATCAACCACGTCATCGCCGTGGAGCCGCCGCACGACACCAAGCAGACGGCGTGCTACGACATCGACGTGGAGGTGAGGCCTCGCGCGCCCAGCGGCTGGAGCGACCGCGTGTGAGCCGCGTGTGTGAGCCGGGTGTGTGTGTTGCAGGTGGACGACACGCTGAAGACGCAGATGAACAACTTCCTGCTGAGCACGGCCAACCAGCAGGAGATCCAGGGACTCGACTCCAAGATCCATGAAACTGTGAGTACTATTGCTTTGGAATCGCATACGATAGGAAATACGGGCTGGTGTCTGCAACTCCACGGCAATGCGCATATTTTGCGTACGGAATCGCATACGAAGTACGGTACGTGTAAAAAGAACGTTCGTCATCTTAAATGTGCTTTTCTGTTTGCTCCGCCCACTACATGGTATAAAAAGACCCAAGAACTACGCTATCTGTACATCAAACTAAGTAACATTGCACAAAAATAATTGTTGGAAAACGACTTTTATTTTGATAGCAGCGCTCACTTTAACGCACGTAAAACACAGTGGTGCAAGCAACGGCACTGGGACCAGAATTGCGTAACATACTTTTCATCGCAATCTTAATCATTTTAAAAATATATTGCTAATTCATTGCTACATAATTACGTTCGTCATTTATCTACTCAACGTTAAATGTTGTTAAACTGTCAAAATGAAAGCCATTGTTACTGTTAGTTTGTTACGCAACTCCCCCTAGGAGTCGTGGCGGTATTTTAACACTAGAACTACCAAGACCGTCATTTTGACGGTTTTCAAATTTCATGCTTAAAAATTTTATAATTATAACTAGCGACCCGCCCCGGCTTCGCACGGGTGCAATGCTGATCACTATCACTACATAGTATAAAACAAAGTCGCTTCCCGCTGTCTGTCTGTCTCTATGTATGCTTAGAACTTTAAAACTACGCAACGGATTTTGATGCGGTTTGTTTTAATAGATAGAGTGATTCAAGAGGAAGGTTTATATGAATATAATACATGCATAATATAGTACAGAAACACACAGTATTCCGGTCGGCGGAAAAATGTTGCACAAGAAATTGTAAATTACTAGAATTTTCTGGAATATTTAGTATTGATCTGGGATACGTAAGAATATTGTAGAAGGTTCTTGAAGCTATCACATCAAGGGTATATAAAGGCGCGCTAGTGAGGATTTGGTTAGTTTGTGAAAATGATTAGTGAACATCAACTTCGAACGATCATCTTTCAATCTCAGATCAATAGATGAAATTGAAGTGCAAGGTATTGAACGAAGTGAAGAAGATGAATATCAAAGTGAAGATTCAGGGAGTGAAGATGAAATTCTTCAAAAGAGCCAGAAACGCAGAAAGCGATTGAGAATTTGTTCAGATACTGAATCGGATAGCTAAACAGAATCCGAAAAAAACTTCAGAAGGACATTGCTGTCGACGGTACTGAATGGGAAGAATTAGGGAATGGTTGTGTTGGTAGATTGCCATCACATACTATATTTAAGGATACTTCGGGCCCAACTGGTTATGCGAAGAGAAAAATTATGCTTGGTAATGTTAGTGGTGCATTTCGACTTATAATTGACAAACGAATGATGAGTCACATAAAAGCTTGCACTGAGCTACAGGCCAAAACCATTTTACAGTTCAGAAGGACTGGGAAATGACTACACGAATGATATGCTTTTATAGCCATTTTATATGCTCGAGGAGCCTACTAAGCAAGAAAAGAATAAGAATAAAGGATATGAAGTTATCATATTTGTGGTCCAAAAAATGGGGACCTTCATTTTTCCACGAAACTATGAGTAGAAACAGATTTTCAGAAATTATGAAATTCATTCGTTTCGACAAAAAAAGCGATAGGAGTGTTCGTTTACGAACTGACAAATTTGGATTAGTTTCCGAAATGTGGAAGTCCTTCATTGATAATAGCCAAGCTTGTTATAATCCAGATCAGAATATAAGCGTAGATGAAGAACTGTTTCCCACAAAGGCAAGATGCAGATTTCTGCAGTATATGCCCAATAAACCGGACAAATTCGGAATTAAGTTTTGGTTAGGTCCAGACGTGCGAAGTAAATATCTTATAAATTTTAATGGCTTTCCCTACTTAGGCAAAGACGAAATTAGACCATCAGGAGTACCTTTGAATGAATTTGTAGTTTTGAATCTTGTAGACAACTATGTGAATTGTGGGAGAAACATAACAACAGACAATTTTTTTCAAGTGTACAACTTGCAAAGACGCTACTGGCCAAAAAAAACAAGTCTTGTTGGAACTATGCGAGCAAATAAAAGAGAATTGCCAAAAATAGTTAAAGTTAGAACAGATAACATGCGTCTTTTCTCCACAAAGCTCTACAAATCAAATGATATTGTTCTAACAATTTACAAAAGTAAGTCTCGCAAAAAAGTACCTACTACTTCTTAGCAGTAAACATGAATCGGTAAAAATTGCTTCTAATCGGAAACAAATTCCTGAAACTGTATCTTTTTACAATAAAACTATGTTTGGAGTAGATGTAATTGACCAAATGGCCCGCAAATATAATGTAAAAGCAGGCTCACGTATATGGCATTTGTAGGTATTTTAAAATATTTTGGACTTGGCAACAATCAATGCGTGGATTTTATATAAAGAGACTTGTGATAAAAATATAACTAGAAAACAATTTTTGTTTCAATTATCCCAAGAACTCTCCAGTGAATATAGTCGTTGTAGAAAAGAAGCCTCCTCCCAAAAACAAAAACAAACAATGGATTGTACTCCAGAAAACTCAAAATAAAGTCCTTATGAACGCAAATCTTGCCATATTCGTTTGTGCAACAAAAACAGAGCTAATTATACTTGCAATACATGCAACAAATATGTTTGTGGCAAGTGTTCATCTAAGATAACATGTACATGTAAAATATGTGCCTCATAGTTATTTCATACATGTCAAATTTGCTATAAAACGTGTAACGTTAAATGCGCAAAACCTCAGACACCCCAACTGATTTTTAATTCAATTGACCTATTTCAGAGAGAATATAAGTCATTAAAAAATCGTAAAGGTTTTATGTGCTGTTTTAGTTTTACTGGCCATTCTGATGGTTTCTTGCGTCTGCGACGACGCTTTACCGAGGGAGGAGTCGTCACCGGGCCGCTGCACCGCGCTGACATTGGCTTGCTTGAAATAGACACGGCAACGTTTTTAATGAAGATTTTTTGATTTGATCTATATTAAAAAGTGGTTCAATTAATTCTGCTCGGTATTCTGAGCAAACTATTTTCAGGTTTTGCGCATTTAACGTTACACGTTGTATAATATAAATTGCAATAGAAACTGTTTTTCTTTGTTTTTTTTATTTTTTATTAATAATTTAACTCTGTTGATTTCGACATTCTTCTAGGGATCCTCAAATCTATAAATTTCTCCTCTTCCACTATTGGTTGGTTTAAGTCCTATCTTAAAGGCCGCTCGCAGCGGGTCCGTCTCGATGAGTCGTCTTCTGATTGGTGCTCTCTTACCGCAGGTGTGCCTCAGGGTGGCGTTCTCTCTCTTCTTCTCTTTTCTATTTTTATTAACTCTGTCACCAGAGTCATATCTTCTTACTTCCATCTCTATGCCGACGACCTGCAGCTTTACAATCATTTCTTAAGGGAAGATGCGGAAGCCGCTGTTTCTGCCATGAACAGAGATCTGGATTTGATTAGTCTCGCGGTCTTTTGGACTGCAAATCAACCCTTGGAAATCCCAGGCCATAATTATCGGCGGCAGGTATATGAGGAATAGGCTCGATATTGCGTCGCTATCTCCACTCTGACTGAATGGAGTTCAGATTGAATACGCACATACTGTTAAAAACCTGGGGGTGACCATGGACTCCTACTTGTCGTGGTCTACTCATGTTGCTCAAGTCAGTCGCAAAGTGCACTACACGTTCCATTCGTTGAAATGTCTCCAGGGCTTCTTGCCCTTGAAAACCAAAACCTCCCTTGCTCAAACCCTCATTCAGCCCATTAACGATTACGCCGATGCCTGTTATTTGGATGCCACCGAGGAGGTTCTAAATAAACTTGAGCGTTTGCAAAATATCTGTATTCGTTTCGTTTTTAACCTTAAAAAGTATGATCACGTTTCCAACTTTCGCAAGATACTCAAGTGGCTCCCCATTCGCCTTCGCAGGAACTCTCGGATATTGTGTCTGCTATTCAATCTCCTTCACAATCCTAAAACACCACCCTACCTGCGGGAGCGTTTTTCCTACGCCCGTCCTTCAGATGCGCCTTGCAGGTCGCATCTTAAAAACCTTAAGTCCCGTCCCCACTCCACCGACTTCTATTCCTACTCCTTCACTGTGCACGCAGTGCGGTTGTGGAATTCACTACCGCCTGACATTAGGGACTGACAAACTATTGCAGTTTTTAAAAGAAGAGTAAAAGAACACTATCTTTCCACTTCATCATAGTTGTGTATGTATTTATTATTTTGATTACGCGATATTTATTAACTTCATAGTGATATTTATTTTAGAAGTATGTATGTATGTATGTATGTTTGTATTTATGTATGTATGTTTATTTGTATGTATGTATGTAAGTATATTCTCATAGTATTTGTTTAGTTTTTTAAGTAAATAATTGATTACGATTTTATGTATTTTTTTGGTCTCCTTTACTCTTTCACACGTTGTCTACATCTCTATCTAATATCCTATCGCAGGTATGCTGGAAGAGATTTCTTAAGAAATAAGCATCACCTTTGTACCTGTATTTCTGTTCTGTTTTTTTTTTTCTTGTCTGTTTATATATGTGTGTACATAAATGGTAAAATAAAATAAATAAATAAATAATTAATTAATTATTATATTAAATGTTGTTATTGCTAAATTGTATTCTTTAATTTACTTCAAAAGTTACAATGAAAGCCATAATCAAAAATCCGTCAACTTGACGGGTGCGGTAAAACTAGGTATATTTAACATCGGTAGTTCTAGTGTTAACGTTAAGTTATAATATTTCAAACTTGTTTGAAAAAGTATGAGTTACCCGACTACATAGGATGAGTGAGTCGTGGCCATTCGCAGTGTACAGACGTGCTCGTTAGCAATATTTAACAAATTATTATTTGCACTAAAGGTCACTATTATTAGGTAATTTACCTACATTACCAACGTAATGCAACTGTAATTTTGCTTAGTTTGTAGTTTCAGTGTATAATGGACACGAATTAGTGAACTCGTAAAAATACAAAATGGATAACAGCCCCCTTAAGAAAAGATAAAAAAAAACTATTCCAATCTCTCCCAGAAAGAATGGTAGCAGTTTTAATGAACAAAGGAGGAGCTACTCGTTATCAAAATTATCAATGTAACTTTTTAAGAACATTTTTATTTATTTTTCTTTATGAGTGTGCTAGTTTTGTCACGCTGAAAACTAGTGAAAGTGGAATTATTTTGTTTTCCAAATAATTGTTTCAAGTTTTTAAAGTAATTAGTTTTGATAAACTGAATAAAACACTATTGAAATATTTGGTATATATTTATTGTGTTATATATTTAGTTTATTCCTAAAAAATAGTTAGTGCGCTATAGTTTTATACCAGACTGAATAAAATAATGAATAAAAAAAATTACATTATTTCAAGACTTCTAATTTAATATTGTTAAGAATTTTATTGTCCTACAATTACCATAAAGTATGCTCATGCCACCTGTGACACAGGTATATCCCAGAACAGGCATCTAACATTATTATACCTTTGTAAATATTTTCTAAGAGTTTATGTAATTATTTTACCGATTTTAACATTGAAAAAAAAATTATTATTTATTATTATCATTGGATAGTACCAGTTTACAAGTAACTGTTGAAGACTTGCTATTTAATAATGTATATGGTGACAGACAGTTAATCTATAAAAACCATTCAAACCATTCAGAAGAGAATTAAAAATGTGACAATGTAATAAACAATGGTCAGGCTATTCATAAAGTGTAATATAGTTTTCAACTCCGCAGTCCTCTCAGTGCCGCTTCGAAAGGTATTATGTCTTGACATTATAAAGGAAAGAAATTGACAAAGGTTTTAGTGACGTGACTGTACGTTCGGTTCGCTCTATCTCAGCCACCCGTTTACCGACGAGCGCGTTCGTTGCAGGTGGATACGATCAACCAGCTGAAGACCAACCGCGAGTTCTTCTTGAGCTTCAGCATGGACCCGCAGCAGTTCATCCAGAAGTGGCTCGTGTCGCAGTCGCGCGACCTCAAGGTGAGTGACGTCAGTCATCACGGCCGCGGTTGGTGTTACTGTTGTAGAACACTTGAGTCTTTTAGTCTTCATTTCGAGATTTAAGGTGGAGCTAGCCGCCAGCTCGAGCTCAATGGTTGGCGTGGCCAAAAATCACGCTGTCTCACCTGGCATCGGGTCCGACAGAGATAGTATCAGTGATGAGCAGTTAAACGCTAGTCTACACGCACAACGTATAGTTCTCATGCACACAAACACCGTTCCGAACTGAAACGCGCGTAAAAAAATTTAAAAAGCCTTTTGGAAAACTTTTATAAACAAACCACTGCATAAATCAATTATAAATAAACTTTATTGAACTCTTGGATAACTGAGTTTTGTCAGTACCGACTTTTTTTTGAAGATTTGCAGTTCTTTTATTACTTATTTACACCCAAAGTTACGTTAAAAATAGAAAGAAAAATGAATGTTTGTTGGCTCAGAAGTTTTTAATTAATGGCTTTTTACTAGGTTGTTCACACCAAACGTGTGGTCACATGTAGCGCGATATTTCGAGAACGGATGCGTTGCACAATCTGTTGTAATACAAAAGTATAAATAGACGAAAGTCGTGTTTATTACTGCATTTAAATTCTGACCATTTTTACATACCGAGACCTCTCCGTGCCTCGGAAAGCACGTAAAGCCGTTGGTCCCGGTTGTCATTCGTTGATCTTTGTCAGTCGTTACGCGTAGTCAGAAGCCCGAAATTCTGACAGTCAGTCTTACTAAGGGGTATCGTATTACCCAGTCACTGGGTTGTGGAGGTCAGATAGGCAGTCGCTTCATGTAAAATACTGGTATTCAGCTGCATCCGGTTAGACTGGAAGCCGACCCCAACATAGTTGGGAAAAGGCTAGGCAGATGATGAAGTTTTAGGAAATCTTAGGCTCAACGCATATTGAAATCTTAGGGCCAACACAGACTATACCTATCTATTTGTTTAAAACTTTTCAGTCGGTTTTAAAAATAAAATTTACTTGAGCACATTAGTATTTAATTTTTATTTTATTATTGTTATTTTGTTCTTCTGAAAACCTAACATTTAAAATAAGGTAGAGATCTTCCAAGTAAGGTTTAAGCAATGTGGTGCTCCCGTTTTTAGATATGATATATCCTCCATTGGCATCAATAACATCTTGCAAACGTTCACGCATTGACGCAATCATGTGGCGCTACTTCTAAAGCCTTCCCAAATCTCATGTACGTGGACCCTTAAATTGGTGACTGATCTTACTCGCGTCGAGTCCCAATTTTGAGCCATTAAACCCTATAAATGCTCTATGGGGTTTAGGTCAGGGCTTCTTGTCGGGAGTTTAATGAAATGTAAATCTTCTTGTTGAGCTATCCACTCCTGACCCGCTCTCGCATTCTGGACGGTACTTCCGTCCTGTACAAATTCGATTTGATGGCCATCGAGATAAACAACTTTACCGGTCGGAAGAAAGACATTGTTTAAGATCACCTGTCATACGAGCAGTGACTTCACATATTTCCATGGGCCCAGAAAAACCACCCTCAAAAACCGCATAAGATACACCCATTTCGTCTGTTAGGAAGAATGATTTCTTCATTGTATCTAGTGTTGTTAGTACGATAAAGAGATATACGCCCATCTGTATGAGACAAAAACTTTTTCGTCCACAAATGAACGTTATCAAAATTATACTGTAAATGTCTGTTGGCGAAAATCAACCCTAACAGTTTATGTCGGTCATTTAAAATAGGTTTCGGGGCAGGTTGGCGATAATGGAGTTCGGCCTCTTTAAGCCTTCTCCTCACGGTTAACTTTGACACAGATAATTTCGGCGTCAAACAACGAAGTCTGTATATCTTTGGTTTCGCACTCTAGTAATAAGCTGTTCGTCTCGTTCTCTAGTTGTCTTTCGAGGTCTACCAAGTGACACGTGCTTGATAATGGCCCCCTCTCTTGCCATTTTTTCCACCATAAATCAACTACGTAAACTAATGTATTTCCCTGCATATAGCAAATAATTCAAAATCAAAAGTAGCGTAAGTACAATGAGTACAGAAGAACAAAATAAATATCTAAATTCATACTCGTAATTCTAATACTAATCGAAATAAATAAACAACTCTTCAGCGTCATGCGGGGATGGATTCCCTTGTTCCTTCCAAGTGACTGTAACATGGTTCGTATGTTCGTCAATTCGGTACATAATTATGAATGTTTGTTTCCATTCAAGGAAAATTATTGAAAAAAAAAAAACTCGATTCACGAAGAGGATGCTATCCAGTAGGTATTCAGTTGAAGGATGTCATAACTGACAACTTCAAATTAAATTTGTTTCAAAGGAAAATATTACAATAGGACTTCTTTAAAGATATTGTTCAAAGAATTGAAGACATCAATTGAAGACAAAATCAAAAGTCATTTATTCAAACTAGGCTGAGAATAAGCACTTTTCGAAGGTCAAAATTACAAAAGACAGTCCCCCAAAACGCCCGCCCTTCAGCACTTCCTAGTGCTTTCGCTGGGAAGAAGAAGTGGCGCAACAAACTCCCCAGCAGCACAGACATGTTAATTTGTCTAGATATTTTTAATATGAACAAGGGATTGCGCACAATTTTTAGTCTTTTTCTGTAGCAATATTATTGATATAATGTAGTCACATATTTATGATGTCACAGATTCTTTACAATTTATTGTAAGGCAAAACTGTTTAGAATTTTATGAAACTTACCACTATATATTTTTTATTCATGAACATTCTCAGATATTAAACAAATCGACTGTACAATGCAAAAAAAAAACAAAAGTGAATTATTGGTATTCAAGGCGGGCACCAAATGTTAAACTAACGTGCCAGATGTGACCATACATAATACTCCGTTATCTAGAGTAACAAAACTTAAGTACTTGGGTCACTCATGACCTGAATGATGACCTGGACATAGAAAGGGAACGCAGGGCGATGACTGTCCGAGGTAACATGCTGATCCGCAGAATCGCACGCTGTACGACGCAAATCATAATACAGAGCATACTGCCAGTGTTTTTACACATGTTGTCTGTGGGTCAGGTATAAGCGGAGGGCATACAACGCCCTGCATGTCCAGTATAACAATGTATTTAGGATGCTGTTGAGTCTACCACGCTTTTATAGCATTTCTGGGATGTTCACCGAGGCCAGGGTTGATGGTTTTCATGCCATTATACGAAAACGGTTCGATTATATTCTCGGTAGAATGCGTGCTAGCTCCCACAGCACACTGAGTGTATTTTCTGATAGGTGGGACAGCCCCATGCTGGCTCACGGGATGCGGCTGCACACGTAGGTGTCAGTCCTTTCAATGTTGTATATGGAGTGTGATTTTACTAACATTAGGTTAACCGATTAGTTAGACCGACCAGAGGCGCCATGCGCACTGCGCATGCGGCGCCATCAGCACTGTATCGGCTAAGACTTTTACTAACAACATAAATGGATCTTGAATTTGATCTGAAATAAAAATATATTAGTTCACTTGTGTGTAATTGTCTACTTTTAAAATGGTTACCTCTTCCCCAGCGCAGAGAGTTAAGGGCTCCGTCTACGTTTTTCTCTATTCTCGACAAACCTACTGCTCCTTCTTACATGAGTCCAAATTCAATATTTATGCTCTGCCCATGCTAAAAGTCTTCGTTCCACCAACAATCGTCTTCTACGATGACCTTCTCACCGTTCTGGCTTCATTCATTCTTCTTTCTTTGTCCACGCAGTCTTTCTTTGGAATGCGCTCCCTCTGCACATAAGGATAGCAACCAGTCGGTTATCTTTTAAAGTGAAGGACCAGCGCAGACGACGGACATTTGTCCGCGGACTTTTTCGTCCGCCAAAATAGAGCGCTTACAACTGCATCAAGTAACGCACACGAGGGACTAAAAATACCACGGACAAAAAGTCCGCTAAACAACCGCGGACATCGACCGACCGGACCGGACAAAAGTACGCGCAAGTCCGCGAAAACAATACAACGCATGTGACTAGGCGCAGTAACGCACACGACAAATTTTAGTCCGCGCTGAGCGCTCGTAAGTGACGTACCTATGCGACGTTTTCACAATGACGCAAGAAATAGATTGCAATATTTTGATTGCAGTATTTTATTTACTTATTTCAAAGTTACTGATAACCTTTCTTCTGGACCAATGCATCCTCATCACTGTATCAGAAAGAGTTATAGCAGGTTCCACAATTGACAATAGCTCATTAAACGTTCCAATCGACATTTTATAACATTTAAAGAATTTGTCTGGTTATTGTTTTATGCTTAACATGAAAATATCCATTCATTAATCGATCCGATATATAGGGATGGACCCAGTATTTTCTTTTAGAATGTCGCCTTTTTTTTTCAAACTTCATGTTAATTAAAACACAACGTAATCTCAGAAAATTTGCTTCCATTGCGTGCGCTTCCCTATATTTCTGGGCGACAAATGACCGCGGACTGTGTGCGTTGAGTCCGCAGATTGTCTGCGGCAGACATTTCTTTCAAGATTGCCGGACTTTTGTCCTCGGCGGACTAATGTCCGTCGTCTGCGCTGGCCCGAAGGCACTTGAACATATCCGTCACAAGTTGGCCGTAACATCCCATCGCTGATATGCTGGATTCGTTTTCTCCTCTACCGATCATTTTTCTCCAGACAAGTTCATTTTGTTTATATGTATGTATATACGAGTATGTTTGTATCTATGTATTGTTATTAATTCTTGTATTGTATAGTCATTTCCTAGCTATCTATCCCGTATGTTGCACCTACCATATTTTGTCTCTGCATCACCTTAAGGTTGACTGGTAGAAAATGCCTCAGGCATTAAGTCCGCCTTTGTACAGTACTTTTTTTTACTTGTGCATAAAGTTTTAATAAATAAATTAGTATTATGAAAAATCAGAAAAATTTGTAAAATGAGAACATACTAATATTATCAACAACGTTAAAAATTTCGCCAGCCAGCTCGTGTGAGCGAGACGGGACGATTTTCGTTGTTGCTTTCTCGCAAATGGAAATGTTTGACAACGGTACGCGTGATGAAAACTGCGCGGAATTTAAATATAATTGTTTGAGTACGTAAACCTGGCAATCTTGCATCGTTATCAATTCTTGCGACATGATTGAGTTGGTTAATTTACAAGTTTACATTGTTTTGTAGTTTTTATTTTTACTGTCAAGCTCACGTTTGATTGAAAGCCGGGCTTTTCGGCTTTAGTAAAAGGAATGCCCCTGGTCTCCAGGCATCCATAGCCTCGATGAAGCGCGGCACATCAAAATTAATCAGTGGGGGGGGGGGGGGGGGCTAGGATTTTCCTGATTAATTTCTCAGACCGAGGGTATGAAAGGTGGTAAACTAATACTAGAAATTTTGCGAAAACCGAGGGCTCATTTATGAATGGGAAGTGGAAGCTTTTGCCCAAGCTCGGTCGTTCATGGCCACATTTGAAATCGAAGTTAGTACGTGCCTGATAATTTGGTCCATTCTGTCTAAAAGGTGAGTGTGATTCCATAAATGGGAAGCGTGAATGAAATAAAATAATATTGGGCCGAAACAGCAGTAACGAAACAGCAGTAGCGGGTTAAGGTGATGGCCGAATGCATATTAATTTGGAACAATATTTCCGAAACTTCGATATTTTTCCTCATTAAATACGGGAACGGAGTTCTCAAACATTGGAGACCCAAGGAGACGAAGAGAGCTTTTTTCAACAATTTTGATTTCTAGACCTATCGCATTAAATTTGGGAAGTGTCGGTACTGTCCGCTAAATATATTTAGTTCACATTTCATGGAATATAACATCCCGATTATCCCGAACATTTTTTAACTATTACAACATACACCCCCTGGCTGCTACTTGAGTTTAAAATTACCAAAAATCATTTTTTTGCCAACATTAGTAAACAAACAGTTCGCAAAACGCAAACAGTTGATCTGGTTTTCAGTCCTAAGCGACAAGACAAGCGAACCGTTGCCGCTCTCATACAATGTGGTGGAATGGTAGGTATATGTATCAGTTATGTAAGACACGAAATTCATACTCGTATAAGACCAAACACAAAAGGGGTAGAAAGCGTTATCGTAAGGACTACGGAAATGTATTTACCAATGTCGATCCTCATGTCGCGGTCGTCCCTCAATCCTTTTGTCGTTATTTTTTAACCGACTTCAAAAAAAGGAGGAGGTTATCAATTCGACTGTATTTTTTTTTTTTTTTTTTTTTTTTTTTAACCTTTTAAGCGCTTGGCTGAATATCAATTGCCGTGCCTATAGCGCGCGGCTACAAATCGATAAAAGAATACCTACAATAAATAAGCAGGAACACTCGTATCGATTAAAAAAATAGTCAAAAAATGCTTATGATTTTATTTTAAATCAGCCTTAAATTAATCACCCTAATCACTTTCTTCGTATCACAATTGTTCGTCTTTAAGCTAACAAGTAGGTATATGTTTATACCAGTTAATAATTCTTCGTATTATAATTGTTAACCTTACTAAATTCGTCAGTAGTCGTCATTATTGAAATGTGACTATTTTATCGACAATGCACAAACACCCACGAACAACATTAATGGAAATTTACATTCATTTGATCCGCTTGTGACGTACCGCGCTAGACTAACTAGAGAAATGTGTTGCAAACATACAGTCCGCGCGCGAGCTCCGAGGAATCGGTGGCTGAGGAAGCGGGCGGGTGTGCGCCGCGCCCGACCGTCGCTCCATCCCCCGCACTCTCCCACTACTAGTGTCGACCTTGACGCGAGAACACGCTTATCGAGTCATTTTTAATTTTGCGATAGTAGGTAGTGTTATTTCCTACTATAAATAGTACCACACTTATAATTATGTTGTTTTGTATCACGATGCAATGCGATTACCGCCTTATATGTGCGACTTGAACCCAATAGAGCTCGCATGGGCAAAAGTTAAAAGGCTCGTGAGGGAACGCAACATTACTTCAGATTTTTCTCTGACAAGACTGAAGGAGATCACCGAAAAAGCTATCACGCATGTCACAAAAGAAGATTGGTGTGGATATGATAAACATGTTTTAGCATTAGAGGAACATTACTGTCAAAGGGATGGCTTAATGGAGAATGTTGTCGACTCATTTATTATTGAAGTGTGTGAGGAGAGTTTATTTTCATCATTTTTTTTATTTCAAGTACATATGTAATACCCTCATAAAATGATTTCATGAAGTACACTCGCGCGGAGGCTCAAGATGTATTAGTATCGATAGTGCAATATCGACTAAATCACGCTCATTACGTCAACATTCCTTATCATTCCTCGGAGCTCGCGCGCGGACAGTAGGCGTCTAGGGATGGGAACTAACGTCAAATGTTGTCATTATACTAAGACCTTGACGGATATTTCTCTTATGAATAATAAGGAAAAGAATTAATAACACAAGGCAATATCGACATTTTGGGGTAGAAAGGTCGTATAAACCATTTTACCCAAAATGGGTTATGAATGCAGTCTTATTCATTATTTTCCGCTCTATTGATTGGTCTATGTGACGCTTTCAAATTCGCAAAAAAATGGTTTTTACGGCCCAGAGACTTCAACGTCTAAACAGAGTTTTTGTTGGAATTTATGATAAAAGAACCAAAAAAAATATTATTGCTATGACCATTTGGAGTAATGCCATATTTTTTTACAAGGTTTTACAAGAATTAGTTCACACGTAGGTACTAGTAGGTACAGTGGGGTATTTAGGTATAGGTAATGGTTTTTGCTGCCCAAGTTTATTGTAAGGTACGTAAAGAATCACTATTATAAAAGAAAGTGTACAATGTGCGTGCCACTAAAACTAAGAGTCCCGGTACGACCAAGGGATATATGGTGTGGTAACCAACCCTCTATCTTCTGTGCATGAACAAGGTTTCTGTTTTTACCTGAAGGGCATGCTTATGAAGATATGAGGGATGGAATTCTTGCCCTCTAGAAATTTCTAGAACAGTCCAGAACATTCGAGAGCATTCCACAACATTCAAGAAGATTCTGGAATGTTGTGGAATGTTTGGGAACATTCGAGAGTATTCAGGAACATCCTAGATCATTGAGTAGGAAATTCGAAAAATGTAAAACACAAATGCATACCCCGGAAAAATGAAAAATGTTGTTTATAAACAAGTATGGTAGTTAGAATGTATTTTCAATAAAAAAAATTGTAAAGTTGTAGTTGTGTGTGTTGTTTGTTATAGTTGTTTTTGTAAGTAGTGGTGTAAGTTGTTGTTGTAAAGTTTATTCCAACTACCACACAATCTCATATCAACTCCCTGTGCGAAGCCGGGTACCCCAGCTAGTATTACTATAAAGTTATCATAGTTACGACTCCCAACATTCAAAAGGTATTGATTTTACGACTTTCTTTATTTAATGTTAATGGTTATTAAACTCAATAACAACGATTTACATCTAGTTACGATTCATTACAGTGTAACAACTCAAATAATTATGGTGTGTATAACCATTAAAATGGTCGTAAATCCACGCTAACTTCTGAACTAAGATACTGACAATAAAATAAGGTTTAAGAACATAAAAAATATAGTAAAAAAAAAAAAAAAAAACTAAAAAACACGCTTTAATAGCAAATCGAACTAAAAATCAGAAATTAACTTTTAATTTAAAATTCTAAAATAAAAATAAAGTTGTGAAAAAAAAATTAATTTCATTGTAAAAAGGCGTGGGGTGCTTTTTATCATATTTCTATACTATACGTTTACAAATAACTACTAATTATATATTTACAACAATAAATATCGAGCATAACTTTATTTTTATTTTAGAATTTTAAACTAAAAGTTATTTTCTGATTTTTAGTTCGATTTGCTATTAAAGCGTTGTTTTTTTTAAACTATATTTTATTTTATTTTTTTGTTTTTTAAACATTTTTTTTTTCAACTTTTTTTTATTAAAGTATTGTATTGTCGTCGGTCGTTGATAAGTCTACAACGTTTAAAGTAAATCTGATCGCTTAAAGTGGGACTAAATCGAGCACAAACAAGTCAGTTAGATACAAATAGAAAATAAATTATATCAGATACATACAAACAAACAAACATACCTACACGCGAAACTATTAAAAGCGTGTTAAAAGTTAACAAATCTCACTTAATAGGGTCAATATAGTATTTAAAATTTTGTTTTTTGCTCGTCCTGTAAAGTAGGGTTTAAGGCTTTTACTACCTTTGTACCCCAGGTAGCGATTTGTTAAATAAACTTTATTTCGTATGACGCTGTTTATTTTATGCTGAATGATGCATTATATCTCATTATTTAACTGTTTGTTATTTCGTTTTTAAAATGCGCATTGCATTGAATCCCATCCCTGGTCATATTTATGCGACGCGCGCGATAGGCACCGAAGAAACGTCCAAACTACCAATTACTTATTTTTAACCGACTTCAAAAAGGAGGACGTTATCAATTCGGATGTTTATATATTTTTTTTATGCATGTTCGGGCCTAACTCTGTCATATATGGACGGATTTGCAAAATTCTTTTTGTGTTCGATAGAGGTTTATTCCGAAATGGTCCCATTGCAATTTCGTAAAGATCTGATGAGGAGTTTCGTAGACAGACAACGGAACTCTTCAATAATTACCAGTAAAACAACCGCTATTGCTGCTTTCTGTATGTATGCATTGTTTACGCAATCGATCGCAATTCTCTCATTTTTTAATAGATAAGGTATGCCTCAGAGGTGGTCCCATATTAACCCGGCGTCATTGAGGTTGGGTCAAAATTACCCGGCTGGTTTAAAATTTCTAATATTTTTGAAAGTACGCGCGTGACGTTGCCGTTCTGTGCAGTAGCTTGAGCCAATATTGTACTTTTTTTTATTGTAATTTTTGACAGTTATTTTAAAAGTTGATTAAACTCAATCAAACGTTTCTGAATTATTATTTTTCTGTTTTATTATCAAAACCAGAATACCTTATTACTGAAATAATGACACAGTTTACGAATATGTATACAAATACCATGTATTATATACAGCGTGTAACGGAAGGGGGGTATCAACCCTGAAGGAGGTGAATGTGCTCATGAAACTCAACAACTTTCCCCAAAGAACAGGTCGAAATATGAAAAAAAAATTTGGCCCTCCCTTACAAAACTGACTACCAGCTGATTGATTTACTATGGGAGGGCCAAATTTTTTTGTTCATATTTCGACCTATGTTCTTTGGGGAAAGTTGTTGAGTTTCATGAGCACATTCACCTCCTTCAGGGTTGATACCCCCTTTCCGTTACACGCTGTATATGGATAATATTGACCCACCTCGACGTCCATGTCACTATTTCCTACCACAATGACGCCGGGTTAATTAAAATTTTATGTTTGCTTGGGTAGTTTTTGAGTTAGCTTAAATAATACGATTTTTTTCCACTTAGTTTATATTGATGATGTTTTAATAGCTTCCTGTCAGTGATATTTACATAGCAAGTAGTTTTCTAAGAATTTGTGTGGCGTAGGTATAACTAAAAAGTGAAAAAAAAAACTTTATAATGAAAAAAAAAAATAAAAAGCAACCGACTTCAAAAAAACCACAAGTGAAAAATAATTTTAATTACGGAATTCGGTGTCAAAAAACGAAAATGCGGAACCAACGACACCGACTTCCAAAATTAAAGTTATTTTTCACTTTGTAGTGTTTTTTTTAAGTAAGGGAAGTCGTTTGTTTTTTTTTTTCTTTTAAAAAAGTTTTTGTTTAAGCTTTTTCCATACTTAGAGCTACGAGACATAATTTTAAGTAATTGTTTTAGATAATATCTCTATTTAATAATGGTTTTAGTTGTACCGCGCAGTTAATAGGACGATTTCTTTTAAATAATATCTCTATTTAATAATGGTTTTATTTGTATCATGCAGTTAATAGGATGAAAATAGAACGAAAAACTCATGCATGTTCTCTGTCGCAGAAATACGACACGAGCGGTAGGGGCACGGAAATATGTTGCGCATAAATGCGACATAAGCGGTCAAAAGGTTAATACTTATTTTGTATACCTAACGCTCACGTCCCTTTTTACCATGGGGCTTAGGACTTAAAACCAGCGAATCAATAACTGTTTGCGTCTATTAGCGAATGCCGAAAATATCGTTGGCAAAAATATGATTTTTGGTACTTTCAACTCAAAAAGCAGCGGGGGGGTTAATTATAGACTTTCGTTGTAATAGTAAAAAAAACTCAAGGTGTTATTTCCCATAAGAAAATAGTACTTCTCTTTTCTGGGCGGCATGGCACTTTCATTTTTTGGTAAAACATGCTCGACACTTGAATGATGTCCTTTATTTACCTACCAGGTACACTCAAATGACTCAGTCCCGAGTTCTTTTGAAAAGTCTTGAGTCTTGAGCTCATTTAGACAAGACTAAGAGCGTTCCTATAAAATAATTAAAATTCAAAAGGACTTGAACTCTGAATATTTTTTATCAGACAAGAGTCTTCAAGAACATGACTCTTCAAAGAGAACTCAAGTGTTATCATCAGTGATCAGAATAGGGAGTGCTAATTTGCCTAAAGTGCGAGGAACATAGACGAAAGTTGGAGACTTCCTTATGACTATATTTTTTTACGGGACAACAGTCCCGGAATTCGGGACATCGCCTTAGAAGATTAAAAGATAATGTTATTAATACAGTTATTAATTGTATTACTTATTTTCTATCCCAGAAAAGTTAGTACACACATTTATTTTTTTATGATTTTCAAAAATAAAAGAAAATCTTGCTATCTTAGATTGAATGTATTCTTTTTATTATCTTAGTTTGTAAGAAAACTCTAAAGCTAATATAATCTGTTTTATAAAGTTAAAATACCAGTATTAATAAAATAATTATTATATTTACTATAGCAATGCAAAGGTTAAGAAAAACTAGTTCGTCATGTACATTATGTTTTGAAATACCATTTATTCCTTTCGTACAATTATTTTAAAAGTAAGACACAACGTGAACAGAAATTAAGCCCAATAAGAAACAAACTTGTCACTCGTACTTAAATTCATTCAGAACAAATGCGTCGATATTGAAAAGTTGAACCTTACTCTGAATCTTCACATGCTTATCTTCACCCACAGAGTTCAAATAAAGTACGATGATTTTTTCTATATTTTTATTTATTTATTTATTTATCCTCACACTGGAACGCCATACAGCAATTACACCAACGGAGCAAAAAATTACTTAATGTGCTGCTTCCCATCCATCCTGTGCACGGTGGACATCGAACGGGCAGCGATGGAACACGCACGCTCACACAGCGTCAGCTCCATAGTGCCAGTACTCCATCCAAGTTGCGCACATTCTTTGCGATCTTTTGAGACACAATTAATTTTTCAAAATAAATGCATTAATATAGTAAAAACGGAAAATTTTGATGTTTCGTCCTGCTTGACAGATGTCAAGCTCCTGCTCATACATGATGCTACTGACGCGCAATAAACTAAAGTGAGCCGGAGCAGTATACCCCCCCTCCCCTAGATGATCCCCCCTAACACATACAACAGCACCAAGCGCGTCACTTCACTCAGCGACCAGTAATAAAAAAAGTCCTGTTTATATTTGATTAACCTAATATATTTAGTAAGTAACATATTTGACCAGATTTATTAAGAACTTTAACTTACTGTATTAATCAACATATGTATATAAAACATCGCGCCTCTTTCCTTGTACCTCTATTTTATATTCTACCTGTATTCAATAATCAACAAATAAGTAATATTCTTTAATTTAAGAGTAGATTTTTTTTCTTTTCCCTATATTTTGCTGTATTTTTTCGCCACTCTTTTCTTTTGGCTCTTTTACACCGAGGAGTTAATTCAGCAATGTTTTTAATTTTACCCTCCGCTTTTCTTTTTAAATAGTATTCTTTCTTCTTTTGTTTCAATGCGTTTCTTTGTTCATTATCGTTCTTAATTCGTTGGTATCTCATTTTCTCCAATTCTCGCTTTCTTTCTAACACTTCTCGCGTTTTTTTCTTTGGAGCCATAATTATTGCGCACTGAAACAAAATTACAATAAATTAATAACATTACTTACCTTGTGTTGTCATTTTCCTGCCACGGAGTCATTGTCCTGTCAAGAAAATAACAGGAAAATGACCACAGGAAAATGACAAAAATGCACATTATAATTCTCATATATTCTAATAACTAATATAACAGCAAAATCATCAGGTGATACGAATTATATCTTAATTCGTGAAAGTTTATTACAAAAAGCAGAATAATTTACTTACGATTCACCTCCCAATTGCCTCACAGGTAAATGACAAAGTGTATCAACTATACGCACGCACATGCCATAATCAGTTTGCAACGCCGAAACAACGGCCGACACAGCGTCTCTCTTCTCACCAATCACAAACATGGACACCGCGTCCATTTAGAATGCGCTCATTCGTTGTCCGCGACATTATAAAACACAATAAATTCAAATTTAAATTCCGGCAGCCTAATGACGCCGTGACCATTCGCTTAGATTTGTTATGATTTTTTTTTAGTTTAATATCATATTATCTTAAATAAAATATTGAACAGTTTTAGATTAATGTGCATACAATGTAAATATAATCAAGCTTTTATAATTTATTTTTAATTCTCCATGTTATTATTAAAAAATGTCACCAAAAAGGAAAATTCCACCGACAGGAAATATGACATCTAGCACTTTTTGCTTATTTTTACTTTATGAAAACCAAACATATACTCACCAAAGTGTTTGGATATGTAAACAAAGTATTGCACTATATTATGAAAATACTATTAAGTTTAAACATTACATTAAAATTACAAAATAGTTATGGGGACCTGTTTTGGCCAATTATCAAATATTGACCCATGTATTGTTTACGCAATCGCAAAATATAACATCACGTCTGTACCCTATAATCGCAGATGCAGTACGCAGATGTGTTCAGTTTACCACCGTACACCCTCATTTCTGTCAAAGTTGTTATTGGGGTACCTTTAATCTTGCAAGTAAATTCTGGCATAACTTAGGTATACTTAACTAAAAAGTGAAAAATAAAAACTATTTTATAAAAAAAAAAAAATACAACCGACTTCCAAAAAACACTGCAAAGTGAAAAATAACTTTAATTTCGGAAGTCGGTGTCAAAGAATGAAAATGTGGAACCAACGACACCGAGTTCCAAAATTAAAGTTATTTTTCACTTTGTAGTGTTTTTTGGAAGTCGGTTGTTTTTTTTTATAAAAAAGTTTTTTTCTAACATTTTTTACTTTATCAAAAATGGTTTATTTGTTCCCTCATTTAAAGGTTTGACAAGAAAATGCGCAACATATTGACCTAAATAATCAGTTGTTTCATCTAAAGATATCCACAGTTTTTGATTTTGAATACTGTCATGGATTCAAATCAAATCAAATTTATTGAAGCATTTTCTTTTAAAACAATGTCTAAATAAACTTTCCTCGGTAATGATTCGTCAGGAATTATTGTAAGATTTGTAGTAGACAACAGACATATTTCCTTAAAAACTTTTTAAAAGCTGGTTGGTTTACTCGTGACCAAGGTATGTTGCACAATATAAGAAACTATTAAATCAAAATAAAATTCTTCATTCACTTTCTTACGCTCTTGGTGTTTCGGTTCCTCAATGTACCTCTTGACACTGCTTTTCTTGCTTGTAATGCTGCTCTCACATTTCGAACAGAATATTGTGTTGCTAGCGGGATCGTGGTATGATTCAGGATGATCTTTGATCCACGACTGCACAACCCTTTCGGAAGGCTTAGTCGCCATTTGATTGCTAGCTGCTATGAGGCAGCAAAATAACTTCAAACAATGAGACAAAGCTACCTTTAGTATGCTATGTACGATATTATAAAAACACAGCTTTTGCCCACAATTTTGTCTACGGTGAGTCGATTCCTAATTTTTTTGCTTAAGCATTTTCTGTGGCTTTTAAATAAAATAAATGTAGAGACACAATAAAATATATTAATAAATTATTATGATCAACATAATAATTTATTAGTATTTTTATTGTGTCTAATAACATCTATAACATCAGCTCTGCATTTTTTTTTAAATTAAATAAAAAAGTTAGTGAAAGTATTAGAATAAATTTTTAATTTATCTTGCGCTCAAATTCCAAGAGAATAAAGCCGTATATCACAGGTGATATCAGGAATACAAATCAGAATCCATAAAACAAAAGCCCAGTTGTCAAAAATATCACTCGAAATCAACGAAACACTCGTGCACATAACCGAAAGATTAGGCGACGAATACGTATTCTAGGAAGAAAAATACAAAAGCCATATGGACGTAAGCGTAAAGAAGAGGTACTAGACAAAAGTTTATTCATCTCTCTCACACTCACACAGCAAGTCGTGTCTAAATCTATCAAAAATAAAAAAAAACAAAAGTCATTTATTCAAACTAGGCTGAGAATCAGCACTTTTTGAACGTCAAAATTACAAAAGACAGTCCCCGCCCTTCACCACTTCCTAGTGCTTTCGCTGGGAAGAAGAAGTGGCGCAACAAACTCCCCAGCAGCACAGCTGTCTGTTCAGTTAGAAAATACTGGACTGAATACAATACAAGGTATGCAAAGTAATTAACATTACAAGACACAGGACACTAAATTAAATTATTTGCCATATGTCAGCTAGCAACGCCAATATACCAAGAAATACAATAAAAAACTATACGTACTCAAGCAAAAATTAATAAATGAAAATTAAATAAAAGCCTCCAGATATAAAGGGCTATTCTTGTATCGCTCTTGTTTTTCTTAACTTTTGCCTTCCTATATAGAATAGAATAGAATACAGGAAAAAAAAAAAACAGAAATCTATGGGCCCTGGAGGGGAAACTACCTTAAATCCTTTAGTTAGCTCATTTTACGGAAAGGAAACATTCCTTTATTTTTTTAAAGAAACAAAACTGCATTCAAAGATCTTGTAAAATTCGCTGGTCTTACCCGGGAATCGAACCAACTAAAAATTAAAAAATAAACTTTCGCTATTTTAGTATACGAATTGGTAGGATAATATTTATCCAATGAACACGGCGAGGGTTTATTTTTTTATTTTTTATTTTTAGTTGGTTCGATTCCCGGGTAAGACCAGCGAATTTTACAAGATCTTTGAATGCAGTTTTGTTTCTTTAAAAAAATAAAGGAATGTTTCCTTTCCGTAAAATGAGCTAACTAAAGGATTTAAGGTAGTTCCCCTCCAGGGCCCATAGATTTTTCCACCCTGTATACTACGTGTTAATACTCGTATATAGTTTGTTCAGAAATAGTAGAATCCATTCCACTAATAAAAAATATGGGTCACATTTTATATAGGTATGTATAAAAAAAAAAAAACATTTTTAGTTATGCCGCTTTTAAAATGACTTAGGACTGACTCACGCGCACGAACCGGCAACGTTGCGATCATGTTTGACCGACGCTAGCGTCACGTCAGCGCGTGTTAGTTTT
>OX451396.1:21746151-21836539 GCA_949629135.1 Eremobia ochroleuca
CTTGCACCCCGCACATAATGGTCCTTCGAGCCGGATCGCGCGCGTTTCGAAAAATAATCGGGAGTGTTGCGTGTACAACAGTGTGGTGTGTGGACTAAGGTGGTGTTCTGGACTGGTTGGTGACTGGATTACGCTCCTTATCCAAGGAGAACATCAATGGTGGTATAACAGACGACCACAAGTAAGATCTTTCCGTTATTTTCTACATCTTGGGAGATTTTACGTCCTTAAAAAACGTGCGAAATGGCTGAGCTTTACGACGTCCAATTGGCGCTCGCCATCAACATCGAAAAGATCTGGGTTAATTTGAAGAAGACCAGTGTCCAAAGACGAAGCTTCGAATACTTGAAAAAATGTTTGAACAGTTTAGAAGAATATTGGAAGGAGTATCAATTTAACAACAATCGCCTTTCAACAGAAGTAAGTAAGTCGCATGTCTACTTTACGAAACAGGAGTACGAGAAAACAAGCAAGTCGTACCAAGCTGTCAAAACGCTCATCAACCAGATGCATCAACAACTGCTGGAAGCTCCATCTAGAAGTGATGATCAAGGACGGCCTGGAGAAGGTACGTTTTTTGATAAAGAATTCGAGACTGAACAGAAGTCTACAGAGGAACAGCAGCCGGGAGAAGATGGTCAACCTTCGCAGTTGGGTCAAGGAGCTCATCGGGCTTGGATGGTAAATCAGGGTACAAACAGCAAACTCGACGAGATGCTTCGCAAGCAGGCAGCTAATTTTAAGGCATTCCGAAGAACGATCTCTAACATTAACTTGGAACTTATATCTGACAAATGGGAATTTGAAGACGTTCTAAAAACACTGCAATCTAGGTGGATAGCAGTCGATACTCTGCATTGGGAAATCGATTCAGAATTAAGCGAAGAAAATGGAGAGTATGAAAAAATATTCTTGAGTCATGAAAAACAATACAGCACTCTGAAGAAGGCGATTAATACTAAAATGTGGTCTGTGGCTCATAGAGAAAAAACTACACCTACACTAGAAATACCCGTTTTTAGCGGTAACTATAACCTATATTCTTGCAAATAAATATATTTCATTCATTCAAAGATTTGTTCCAAGAAGCAATACATAACAATCCGTCGCTTTCTAGTGCCCAAAAAATGCAGTTTTTAAAAGGAAAAGTTAAATGGGGAACTGAACGGCTCATCCAACATTTACCGATCAGCGCAGATAACTATTCCATATGCTGGGATATTCTGCATCATCGATACAACAACAAAAGGGCTATATTCTCTTCTCATATGAACATTCTTCTAGGATTGCCCAACATGCAACAGCAGTCCTTACAACAAATAAAAAAACTGCATGACATAACATTAGAATGTCTGAATGCTGTCCGCAATTTAGACATTGATACAACATCGTGGGATCCTATGGTGGTACACATCCTATTCCAAAAACTAGACTCTGACACGTATACCGATTACATAGTCTTTAAAAAACTCGCGGGAGCTACCAGTACTTCAAGAATTTCTGGATTTCTTGGAGACCAAATTCATCAGTTTGGAGTCAATTCGTCGCAAACAAGACCCCCAACAAAAAGGGTCTAACAACCAACAACATTCCTCAACAAGTTTCAAGAAATATAACAACAGTGGGAATAATGGAACCTTGAAAAAGACACTACACGTGTCGAAGTTCAAATGTCCACATTGCAGTGGCGACCATGGCCTCTACAATTACAAAACTTTCTTGGAAATGACCACTGAACAAAAGCTTGCAATTACGCAAAAACTGCAGGTGTGCATCAATTGTTTATTTATTAGCCATAACGGCAACAAGTGTACTTCAACAAAACGATGCCGCAAATGTACTGCTCATCATAGCACGATATTACATGACGCCTTTGCAAAACCGACGGGCTCTCAAGTTTCTAAACATACTGAACCGACGGTCAAAGTTTCAAATGCATCACAGGACGGTAATGCAGAGATTTTGCTAACAACTGCTCTCGTGAAGGTTATGGCAGCCGACGGGACTTATCACAACATGCGTGCTCTTATCGACCAGGGTTCGCAGATATCTTTAATAACAGAAAAAGCTGCTCAGTTGTTGAAGATAAAACGCCATAAATGCAATGGGGTTGTTCTAGGCGTAGGCGCAAAGGAGAACAACTGCAAAGGGTTAGTTCACATAACATGCAAGTCTCTAAGCAGTGACTACACTTTTACAACAGAGGCTATGATTATGAACAATCTACTTAAGAATCTCCCCAACCAAACATTTTCGAAACCTTCATGGTCATTCACAGAAAACATTACCTTGGCGGATCCGAAGTATTACATTAGTAGGCCATTTGACTTGCTACTTGGAGCCGAAGTCTACGCTAACATTATCATGGAGGGAGCCATCAAAGGGAGTAACACAACACAGCCTATCGCTCAACAAACCCATCTGGGGTGGATATTGTGTGGAGGCTCAACCAAAACATTCCAATGTAATGTAGTTCTGCACAACTTGGAAGACATGCATATATTCTGGGAAACAGAGGAGATAACAGAACAGCACAGTCTATCTGTCGAGGATCAGGAATGCATTACGTTTTACTTAAATACCACAACTAGGAAACAAAACGGACACTACGAAGTCAGGCTACCGATAAAGGAAAACATAGAAAACAAGTTGGGTTCCTCAAAACAAATGGCTTTAGCATAATTTCAAAATTTGGAGCGCAAGTTTCAGAAACACGAGACGCTAGCTCTACATTATAAAATGTTCATGGATGAATATTTACAATTAAACCATATGAAACTAGCTTTGAAAAGTAACATCACACCGGAATTTTACTTACCTCACCACGGTGTCCTACGAGAGGAATCGACTACAACAAAATACAGGGTTGTTTTTAACGCATCTGCGAGGACATCTTCAGGATTCAGTCTCAACGACTTGATGCATAAAGGACCCAACCTTCAACAAGATCTCTGCGAGGACATCTTCAGGATTTAGTCTCAACGACTTGATGCATAAAGGACCCAACCTTCAACAAGATCTGCAAATATTATTGCTAAAATGGAGGCAATACAAGTACGCTTATACAGCAGACATTGAGAAGATGTATAGGCAGATCCAAGTACATGAATTGGATCAACCTCTACAAAAAATAATTTGGCGCAACAATGCTCAATATCCTATACAATCTTATCAACTTACAACAGTAACATATGGAACAAAAGCGGCTCCATTTTTAGCTCTAATGACGCTGAAGAAATTAGCAGCAGATGAACAGAAAAAATATCCTGACGCGGCTCAGGTATTAGACAAAGAATTTTACATGGATGACCTTGTACATGGTAGTCATTCTATTGAACAGGGTAAGAAACTAATATCAGATTTGATAACCCTACTACATTCAGGGGGTTTTAACTTGCGTAAATGGGCCTCCAACGAACCAACATTAATCGAAGACATATCGAGTCATCAAAATCCTGACACAAACATTGTATTCAACACGAAATCGGAGTCAACCTCGAAAACTCTGGGTTTGTGTTGGAACACGAACTCGGATAAATTTTTCTTTCGATGCAATTATTCTAAACAGTCTTCAAGGCCAACAAAACGCCACCTACTATCAGAAATATCGAAATTGTTCGATCCGTTAGGCTGGTTAACGCCATTATCAACTAAATTAAAATTATTGTTCCAAAAACTATGGGAAAACAATTTACAGTGGGATGAGGAAGTGTCCGATGACAATTTAAATGATTGGGAAAAAATAAAAACAGACCTAGTCAACATACACAACTGCGAAGTACCAAGGTGGCTGAAGAACAACAGTGATGACATTATCGAGATTCATGGGTTCTGTGACGCATCCATGAAAGCATATGCATGCGTAGTCTATGCGCGCATAAAACACCAATCGGATGTAATACTCATTGCAGCAAAATCATTTGGCTAAATTATGGAAAAATCAAACATCTGTTGTAGAGTCGGAATACAACATTCTGAAACGAACTGAAAGGATTATCCGTAAGCAACACAAAACTATAAATCAACATTTAGACACAGTGGACAGATTAACAAATGGAGTACAACAAGTAATGAGGAACATGAGTAAAGTACAAGGACAGATCATAACTGCATTCACTGCAAATACTTTACTCCAAACATTAAGGGGGAATCAAAACACTTTACTGCACACTTTGACGAACATTCGCCATGGTCAGTTCAACATACATTTATTAACGCCAAATCAACTACAACAAGAACTCAACGTCATTGCTAGTCAACTTACTGATGATCTAATGCTACCTGTCGATCAAACTGATGTGAGAAACCTGTATCATCTATTGCAAATAAAAGCACGGACCACTGAAAAATATTTCATAATCCAAATAACATTCCCATTAATCAGCAGAGCTCGATACAAATTATACAAAGTGATACCGATTCCCAAACAAATCGGTAAGGATATGACAAGCATTCTGCCAAAATCAGAATACATGGCAGTGAATCTGGAAACGGACTCATACATACCGATAAACAACGATGAGCTTTCAACATGTCACACTCAGCAAGAAACGTACATGTGTTTGCTAAAGAAGCCTGTTTACCGTCAAGGCAATGACAACACCAATTACTGCAATCTCAATCATGAGACTAACCAATGTAAAGTTGAACAAACTTTATGTTCAAACATGTGGGTACCGTTGAACGAACCAACTGAGTATGTATATCACTGCTGCAACAACTATTCCATTAAAATAATTTGTGGAGAACACATCACAGTCGAACAACTCAACAAAGCAGGAGTAATATACCTAAGACAGGGATGTGTTATCAAAGGGCAAGATTTCACCTTGCATGCAAACACAAAATTTGACAACAACATAACGGTTGAGTCAAATATTTACGTACCCAAGATTGACCAACTAAACAACATTATCAATGTGAGCATACCGATGGAGAAGACCCACGACAATCAAACTGAGCAGGACGAATTAGATGACGACTTGCTCAAAAACTATAAACAAATCAAGCAGATGAGAAACAGCGACGTAGAACTAGATGAGGTGTAGTCACTACATGACATCCATCACTACGTGGTAAGCTACACCCTCGTGCTGGTGGCGGTTGCGAGCACGGCCGTGCTCCTGTGGCGGTGGCGACGACGCCGCATGCGACGCGTGCTTATCTCCCCAGACATCGAGCTAGAAAGTGTAAACGACGCGAGTGCTAGTGCTTGTGCGCGACAATGTAACAAGGCTGACCGTCAGCCCAGTGCTCAAAGTGCAGTGCAAGTGTGCGTGGTTAAAAAACTAAATAAAGCGTGTTCGCCAATGTTAAACAAAAACTAGAGACATTAAGATTATCACTTAAGTGCTTCTCTAAACGCTATTGTTTCTTATTATCTTAAGAATCACCACTAACATTAGGTTACTATCATCTTAGCTAACATAATTGTACTATCATCAACTCATCTCAACTGCATCTTTGCCGCCCCGGAATATGTTCGGTCTAAGCAACCGAACACCTGCTAACGCAGCAGTTTACAACAGTCACTGTACTTGTATCTAAGTGACAATTTTATAATACTTTAACATCAGTGCATTACCAGGCATCAAACGGACCGGGTGCATTCATAACATTTAACATAACATTTAACGTAACATTTTACTTTAAGACATTTACCATTAAACTTGAAGAACCTTTAATAAACTGTTTAAATCCAAAACCAATCAGTGATTTAATATTACCTATAATCTTGCGCCCCCCACAAGTTTAATTTTGTATACAACGTGTAGCGTTAAATGCGCAAAAGCTCAGACACCCCAACTGATTTCTAATTCAATTGACCTATCTCAGAGAGAAAATAGATCATAAAAAAAATTTAAAGGTTTTATGTGCTGTTTTAGTTTTACTTGCAATTCTGATCGTTTCTTGCGTCTGCGACGACGCTCTATCGAGGGAGGAGTCGTCACTGGGCCGCTGCGCCGCGCTATTATTATTTACTATCTACGCTCATAAAGAACTTAGGTTATCTTTGAACAGTGATTTAAATGTTTCCATCAAACTTTTCCAGGCTTTGGAAAAAACTTTCGCCAACATTCTCACCATTTCACAATACTGAATGTTTGTGTACAAAAACGTCACGGACTAGAAAAAAAAGGACTCCGCGCCACGCGTATCGAAAGTGAAGCACCGTACCGATCTATGTGTGCGTGATTTGAGGGATACCAGATGAATGAAAATTTCCCCATGTTTTAAATATTTGGACAGTGTATTCATTTATTACAATAAAGCGATATAAGAAGTCCACTTAATTGAAATTACAAAAATATACTAGTTAAAACTCAAAATTAAGTGTTTATTTTGTATGGATGACTAGAAAAACGCTGATGTAGCTGCGAGCCGTGTGCTGCTGTCAATTGATTGTCTTGAATTACATATTAGGAAGATAGGGGGGATGGGTATTAAAACTTACTTACCTAAAACACACAAGGTGTATTTTACCTATAATAAAAAAAACTATTTAACGTTCTGTAGAAAATAAAACTAATAATATTAATTAATACTAATATAATAATAATAATATTTATTTATTTATAATACTAATATTTATTCAAATGATTTAATCAGAATCTTCACAACACATACAAACACTCACTAACCCGCACTGCATTCTTTATCGATCGAAGAAACATTACAAAAGCATGACGCTAATCCGTTCCAATCTAAGAACCCTCGCCAATTGATGATATCATGTATCAAAATATATACAGCATAATATCACGCTTGTTTTCGACTGAACCCAATGATCTTCACATCTGTAGTTTCTTATTATTATAATCCAATCATTGTTCCATGAATTATTTGCTGTAGGGAATCTATAAAAATAATCATAGTCAACACTTGCAAAAAAAATGACAAAGAACACAAAAAAATATTACCCAATCTCTCGGGACACTTACCCATTTATTTTCTGACAACACTTATAAGTCTGTTGAGGTTTTGTGTTCCAATAGTAATGATTTTAAAATGTCAAAAATACAATAAATCAACAATTAAAATTGTGCCTTAACTGTGATATGTTATTCCTTGACAGTTTTTCTGGGATGTAGAATTATTTTTACACGTTTTCAAAACACAAGATGGCATTATTTTATTTTATTACTTCACGTACAAAGACGCCGTCTTGTCGCGTAATGGCGGCCGGCCGGCATACTATGATGTAAATGTGTGCGTGAAGCACGTTTGTACAAACGGTACACGTTTGTACATACTTACTGTGCTTCACTTTCGATATGCGTGGCGCGGAGTCCTTCTTTTTTAGTCTAGTAACGTCATAGTCGCGAAATTGGCGCGCACGCGCCCGCCGAGGTAACGGGATAAAACAATTACACCTGTGACGCATGTGCCGGCGCCACTCAGACTGAATTAAGGTGTATAGATGGCTCACTGACCTTGTGCATGTGGGTGGAGCTTAACGCCCTACTCCCGAATACGTAAAAAGCGAGCGGTGGCGCGCTACACTAAAACGACGATCAAAGAATATGTAGAGGCGCAGACATGCCGCACGTAGATCGCCATTTTTGCCTACGATTCCAGAAGGGAACGGCGGATGCAAGGCTGATATATTTTGTACAGATAGATACTTATGTTACTTATATTTGAAGTTTTTACTGGATATTATTTTTTAACATCTATGTGGAAGAAAATATATTTATTTGGTCAATCATGTGTACACAAACAAGAGTAAAGTTTTCGTCATGGGTGTCGTTTTAATAGTTTTCGATGGTGCTAAAGCCGATGGTGAAGTCAAAATGACAATCCAAGACGGCGGCTGCGACAATATTCGAATTTTTCGTCATGGGTGTCGTTTTCATAGTTTTCGAGGGTGCTAAAGTCGATAGTGAGGTCAAAATGTAAATCCAAAATAGCTGCTGCGGAAATTACCTTTTTGTTGAAAATAATACGTGAGAAGGATCTCACTTCCTGGCACGGGTAAAACTTTTAAAATAATTTCGAGTATTTTCTTACGAATAGAATAACATTTTATTTGCATAGACTGTAGACAGGAGGACTTACATAAAAATGATATTTTATAAAAAATGTGATCCTGTTTCACCAATTTTTATTATAAATCAGTAAAAAAACCTATCTAACTAGCACAGCAGTGCGATTCTGTAACCATCTCACCTGATATTAGGGACTGACCAAGCATACATTTACAATCATAATCGAGATTTTAATAATATTAATAATAACAAACAATGTCGATGCGTATTTTCATCAGTCTACTAGCTGTGAATGTTTTATTTTAAATGTCGTTATACATTATATTTTTTTTTATATATTAGTTGTTACACATTAGATAATATAAACAAAAACAGTATTTAGAAATGGCACCAATAATAAAGCGTCCACGCGCACAATAGAAATGGGCTCTTTGCAGCGAGCTAGTCTATAAACGCACACTGATACAATTCGTGCGTAAATATTTGCACTGACACAGACAAACGCGCGTAGTCGGTCGATAGCCGGAGCGGAGCAGCGAGCGACACAACCCTCCCGTCCCAGTGCTAACGCACGACTGCCGCCCGCGCCCGCGCAGCGCAGAGCACTTCTGAACCTCTATCTCAAAGTAGGGATATTTTCTTTGCAAATGTTGATTGATTTAAATAAGCTGTTTCAAATCTGTAGTACCTTTAACCAGCTATTTTTCAGTGTAAAAATATTTCCAAACATCAAAGCCGTTTGGTAAATATTTTTTTCTGGCAAAAGTACCCTTACAAAAAAATCCTGTTTCAAAAATTTTGTTCATGAATCTATGGCAAACATATATTTTTTTCAGATCTTCTAACCGAGCCGTTAATGAGGAGTAGGCTTCATAAAATGACCGTGTTACGGTACTAAACGAGAGTAAGGCCCTTAAGGTGATAATTAAAAAATAAATCATCGCTCGAGGGGTGTGGCTTAACCGAAGACGCGGGGAGCGCCCCCGCTTGAATACATTGAAGCCGGATCCACACCTATCCACACGTTTGTATAAGGTTGATAAAAAAGTATTGTTGCAAAAATTTCAACGATGTTTTTTTAAGTGTTGACACAATGTGACATCGAGCTATGTAAAGGATATTCTAGAATGTTTTCTACTCTTCCGCGTGACAGGGTATAAAAGAGCGAGCTTGCGTTCTAATGGACAGAATTGGCTTCGATCTCGCAGGTGCAACTTCGGGCGATCATGTTTTATGTGTGGCGGCGCGGCACGAACGCAAGCACAACTGCTAAAAATATACAGGGTGCATTCGGGGAGGACGTAGTTTCTCATCGAACAGTCCAGCGTTGGTTCAATCGTTTTAAATCTGGAGACACAAGTTTTGAAGATAAGGAACGTTCCGGACGACCCTTGAGCATCGACGACGACGCATTACTCTGCTGCATCAAAGCAAATCGGGAAGCAAGTACGCACGAGCTAGCCAGAGAACTTGGCTGCACCCAAGCATCAATAGTAAATCACTTACTCAACTTGGGATACAGGACAGTTCTAGCTCAATGGATACCACACCGTCTCACCGACGATAATAAGAACTGCCGCGTGACCATCTGTCAGTCTCTGCTACTTCGTCATCATCGCAAGGAGTTTTTAGAGGATCTTGTGACGGGGGATGAAAGCTGGATCTTGTATGATAACAGAAAGCGTCTAGGCTATTGGCTTCCAGTCGGAGAAAAACCGCCACAGCATCCGATTGATCCTCATCCACGAAACATTTTGTTGTGCTGTTTCTGGGACGCAAAGGGAATGCTGTTTCACAATTTTCTCCCTGCAGGCACACGATCTCCTCTACACAATACATTGAGAATCTCCAGGAATTAGCAAAAGCTATAAGAGAAAAACTGCCAAGACGCGCAACTGTCCACCTTCTCCACGACAACGCGAGACCCCATGTCGCAATGGCAACCCACAAAACAATCACCGAACTTCACTAGAATACCGTTTCTCATCCACCATACTCTCCCGACATGGCGCCATCTGACTACCATTTGTTGAAACATTTAAAGGCGTATTTGAGAAACAAAACTTTCAAAAACGTCGACGGTCTCAAGAAGGATTTGTTCATATTCTTCGAGTTACAGCCGCCGTAGTTTTGGGCAAAAGGAATAAACGACTTGCCTGCTAGACGGTTCAGTGTCATAGAATTAGATGGCGAATATATTGTTGATTAGAAATTTTGTGTATAAGATATATTGACGGCACGGTTGGCGCAGTGGTTAAGCGATTGACTGCTGCGCACCGTGTCGCGGGTTCAATTCCCGCACGGAACAAATATTTGTATGACCTACAAGTAGTTGTTCCGGGTCTGGCTGTTTGTGTATGTGAGTTTAAATGTTTGTAAACGCACCCACGATACAGGAGAAATTCCTAGTGTGGGGCAACGTTTAAAAAAAAAAAAAAAAAAAAACTACTGAAATTATTGCGAGAAAACTTTTTTATCAACCTTATATTTGTAACGGCTCGTTGAGGTTTGGCAAGCGTGTGGATCCCGCTTAACATAACATTCTACGAGTACAATACTATTGCGTAATTTAGAACTTTATGGAAAAATATTATGAAATAAAAGTTGTTGAATTTTTTTTGTCATAACTTTTGGACCAACCCGATATTTTCTTTGTTTGTATCATTGCCCCTATTTTTATTAATTACATATTCGAGATAAAAAAATATAATCACGATTGCGAGAGGAACGACAGGTCCATTACTGACAAAGCCCGCAGGCGATCTGGGCGGGCATAAGAAAGTGACAGAGTCAATTACTTCCACATGCGAAAAAAGAGATCGCAACAATGCGCTGGAACCAAAATAAAACAACGTAAGCGCCAAACCAAATAAAAATTGTTTAAAAATAAATTAAGCTTTGTATCAAAAATTTGTTCAGCCAGAGTTTTCAGTTACCTATTACGCATATTTTGTATGCAATTTTGCAATGAAATAATTAGGATTTTAGAATTACAGAAGAAAATATAAAAAATTAGACGTCTTTTCGGAATTAAATTCTATCGAGGAAATTTGAAGCAATTGCGTTTTCCTTCAGTCAGAGTCTTAATCAAATAGTCAATAAACAAAACTAAAAATCAAATCCAAACATGCTGTAATAGTGAAATAAATGGATTCGAAAAAACACCCAATTTATTTTGATATCGCCTTAAGAGGGTTTATCCGTTAGAGCCATGTTGGAGATTCAAAATTGATGATTTCCGACGGACAATAAAACCATAATGTGTTTAATTTATATATGAGATATTGATGTCATATTATTGGGAATTTTATAATCTAGTGCATGGCTGAAAAACATTTTCAATTTTTCGTATAGCTTTCTCATCAGAACCGTTTTTATGCAAGCCTTTTTTCAAACTAGCTATTGACGGTCTAAGCAGATGCGAGATATTAGTAAAACTATATACGAAAAACTCATAACAACATTACTTTATAAAAAATAATAAGATTTATTAGTGCATGGCTGAAAAAAAAAACACGATTACTGTAAGTTTTCATTCAAGAAAAGTATATTCAAAAGTGTCGATTGTAGCCACTTTTCGAGATATTAAACGTGTTAGTTTAGCATGAAATCTGAAATATTTATATTTTCTTTTAGACCTAGTAAATTAAGACATTTATGTTCTAAAACATGGTTCAAATATTTTTTTAATAACTTATATGTATGTTTATTTTACTATGAATTATTTAGTATTGCTATATAATCGGCGCGGATTCACGCCATCGCTCAGCGCGCCGCTCTAGCTAAATAATTCATAGTAAAATAAATACAGTAAAATTGATACTTTTGAATATACTTTTCTTGAATGAAAACTTACAGTAATCGTGTTTTTTTTTCAGCCATGCACTAATAAATGTTATTATTTTTTATAAAGTAACTAGCGACCCGCCCCGGCTTCGCACGGGTGCAATTCTGATCAATACATAGTATAAAACAAAGTCGCTTCCCGCTGTCTGTCTGTCTCTATGTATGCTTTATCTTTAAAACTACGCAACGGATTTTGATATTTTTTTTTAGTAGATAGAGTGATTCAAGAGGAAGGTTTATAATACATGCATAATATATTAGAGGAACACTGATCATTTTAGAGCCATTATTTCTCGTAAAAAGTATAGGATAAAAAAAGGTTATTGTGTGTTATCCCTAAGAGATAGACATATGCCATCGCGGACTTTTTTGTAGACCTTTTTAAGGTGTACAATACTGTAGTTCATTATTTTGATCTATCTCGTAGGGTTCAGCCAACGTTTACAATGTAAGCGCAAAAATGTGTTTATTTACGACATCACATTAGAAACCTCCAAAATGATCAGTGTTTCTCTACTATTATGTATGTATTATACATATAAACCTTCCTCTTGAATCACTCTATCTATTAAAAAAGCCCGCATCAAAATCCGTTGCGAAGTTTTAAAGATCTAAGCATACATAGGGACAGACAGCGAGAAGCGACTTTGTTTTATACTATGTAGTGATGTTGTTATAAGTTTTTCGTATATGGTTTTACTAATATCTCGCATCTGCTTAGACCGTCGATCGCTAGTTTGAAAAAAGGCTTGCATAAAAACCGTTCTGATGAGAAAACTATACGAAAACTTGAAAATGTTTTTCAGCCATGCACTAGATTGTAAAATTCCCAATAATATGACGTCAATATCTCATATATAAATTAAACAAATTATGGTTTTATTGTCCGTCGGAAATCATCAATTTTGAATCTCCAACATGGCTCTAACGGATGAACCCTCTTAAACATAGCTACTGTCACGTATTTCGCACGCTCCGCGTCCGTGCAGATCGTCATTTAATTTTCTCTTTCTAACCCTTAGATTACGTTTAAGTTAAAAAAAGATAGGTAGGTAGCATTATTGTTTACTTCAAATTCATGGTACTGTATGGAAGATTCGTATATGCATTGAAATAAAAGCTATTATTATCCCGCGAAAATTTAAAATGGTTGACAAATATTTGTGTTTTTTACCTATTTTGGCGGGTTTGCGCCTGTGATGACTTGACCTATTAATAAATAGACACGGCAACGTTTTCAATTAAGGGTTTTTGAAAAATGTGAGCTATATTAAAAAGTGGTTCAATTGATTCTGCTCGTTATTGTGATCAAACTATTTTCAGGTTTTGCGCATTTAACGTTACACGTTGTATAAAAACTTCATAGTTGAGAACCTTCTTTTAAGAAATGGCTGAAAAGAGCTTTAAAAACAAAAATAATCCTTTTCGAATTACAATTTTACCATTAATTTTTTGTTTCTGTTTTTGATTTCTTTATTCTTGATCGATGAGTCTTGTTACAAAAGCTAAGTTAGTCAACAGCACATAAATTTTATTCATCATGCCCTTTTCACCTAAAGGATGTGCTAGGATCATAACTTTTCTAGAACTAGGCATCAGTATGCGTCGTACTGCAAGAATGGTGGGTGTGACGTTACGAACGGTCCCGAAGGTGAAGCGAAGGTACGAAGGGACTGGAAACCATCTGAGGAGACCTTGTGAGCGGCCTGGTGAGCGATACCTTCAAGACTGCTTCTCAGAAAGAGTCCAGTACGGTGGAGGCAGTATACATGTATGGGCTGGCATATCTTCAGAAGGTCGCACATAGTTAGTGGCCATAGAAAATGGCACTCTGACTGGGGAAAGATATTCCCAAGAGATTCTCAACAAGTATGCAGGGCTGTATTTAGTAAATATGGGTTATGGATCGATGCTGATGCATGATGATGCCCGGCCACACACGGCTCAGGTTGCGCAAGAGTATATTCAGGAGGTTGGTATCAGCGTGATGGCTTGGCCGTCACGCTGATCTCAACCCGTTTGAGCACGCGTGGGATGAGTTAGGGAGCCTAGTCAGAAGTCGCAGACCATCTCCTACCCTCAGGGCACTAAAACAGGTCCTGATTGAAGAATGGGAGAATATTCCCCAACATCGGCTCCGAAACCTCGTGTTCAGTATGCCAAACCGGCTCGAAGCTGTAGTCAGAGCCCGAGGATCTTTACGAGGGGGGCTGCCTTTTAAGTTGTGTCGTTTGAAATAAGTATCGACGATCTAATAGATTATTACCATTTATTATTTTTCAAAGAATTCTCCGCGATATTTAGTACAATTTTGCATGCGTTCGAACGTTTATTCCACTCCGAAGTGGGGGTAGTCAAAATGGCCGATTTGTATGCGTCAAGAGCCTTTTCGGGTGAGCTGAAACGTTGACCACGAAGACTGCTTAATTTTGGGGAACGTAAAAATATCTTTAGGGCAGTAAGGCCAAAAGTCAGGGCCGTAAGGCGGGTGAACTAAAATTTCAACATTTTGGGTGCTCAAAAACATCTTTGTATCGTGAGCTGTGTGCGAACTTGCATTGTCATGGTGCAGTATCGTACGTCGTCTTGAGTTGTTTTTTCGAAACTCTGTGATGACTTGTGGCAAACAAACAGTGTATACCACTGTTTGTTTGCCACAAGTCATCACAGAACAGTCAGCGTTAACCGTCTTGCGATCTTCTAGTACAATAGTGGCGACGTGACCACCCTTCGCCACAAACGAGGCAAGCATTTTTTTTGAAGTGCTCCGTGACTGGTCGGTTTTGGCTCATCTTGGAAGACCCAGACAGTTGACTGCTGCTTGGAATCTGGATCGTAAGCATATATCCAAGACTCGTCACCACTAACGATATCATAAACGTGTTTGACTCTCCTCGGTTGAATTGCTGCAGAGTTTTGCTACACCATCTAACACGGGCTGCTTTTTGGTCGTCGCTAAGCAAATGTGGTATCCAACGAGCGATCAACTTTTTTACGCCGAGTTCTTCGTGCAAGATTTTTTGGATAGTAGTCCCTGAAATGCCCACGGCTGCCTCTATTTCACGGTATGTCACATGACGATCTTCGACGATTAGCTGCCGCACCGCGTCGATATTCTCTTGTGATGTTGGAACCTTGGCTTGTAGTAAAGGAAACACTGTTTACAGCTAGGTGTCTTTTATTAGACTAACTCTTAAGTACAATAAAAAGGAATATAAAGAAAAGTTGCTTACATAGCTAAGTGCGCGCACATATAGGTATCGTACTACGTAATAATTATATACTCACACTTCACCTACCGGGGGCGAAGAAAAAAAAAAAAATGTCATTATTACATTTTTTTTTTAAACTCTGTAATACTATTATTTCGGGAAAATTAAAATTAAAAAAATAAACACGATAATGTTTTACATAAAAAAAACAATAATCAATCTATAACAAAGTAAGGAAGAGAAAGTACAGTTTACTTTTATTCATAAAATGGTTTAGTCCTATTTTTATGAATTATTTCTTCTTTATTTGAATTATTTTTTATCTTAACATTACATCCTAAGTCTTCTACAACTACATATGGTCCTTTATACAGAGGATCCAACTTACGTCCAGTTTCTATCTTAATTAATATTAAATCTCCTACCTTATATCTAACAGGATTCATCGCAATATCATACTTAGCTTTTCTCTTATGTTTTTTAGTTATCAAGTTATTTTTAGCTTCAGTTTGAGCCAACTGTAATCTGTATTTCAATTGCAATGGATAACTGTCCACATTGTATAATGGTTCTACATTATTAGACAAATTAGAAGGTATATTACATAGTTTACCAAATACTAACTCATGTGGCGTGTAATTTGTTTCAGAATGTATAGTATTATTAAAACTGAAACACCAAAAAGGTAACCATTGACTCCAAGTTTCTGGATGATTGTCGCACTGAATTCTTAAAAATGAACCTAACACTTTGTGGGTATTTTCTAAAGCTCCTATTGACTCATGATGATAAGCCGTAGAGGAGAGTTTTTTAATATTCAAAATCTTACATACCTGTTCCATTGTAGACGAAATAAACTCCGTTCCTCGATCAGTGGCTATTACCTTAGGAATACCAAATATCAGAATAAAATTACGCACGAAAGCATCAGCAATGGACGTAGTTTCTTTATTTGCAAGAGGAATTGCCTGTACAAATTTGGTCAATTCACATTGGATAGTTAAAATATAAGAATTATCATCTATGGACTTGTCTAGGGGTCCTACTACATCTAGATATACTTTTTCAAAGGCTGAAGATGCCGTACTGGTTATCTCCATTGGCTCTTTAGTGTAACGACTATGTTTCATTTTCTGACACTTCGTACATTTACGTACAAATTCTTGAACATCTTTTTCAATACTAGGCCAAAAATATCGTTTCTTAATGGTATTTATCATTCTGCGCATACCAGCATGTCCGCTAGATGGCAGTAAATGAAAATCGTTCATAATGAGAGTTTTCTCTTTATCGTCCGTTATTCTTTTAACGCCTCGCAATATGCATATGCGGGGTCCTGTCCAATTGTTTAGTGACTTTATTTCACTGCAAATATGTTTAATAAATTCTACATTTTGTTCATCTTTTACTATGCAAACTTCTTGGATACCTATCTTTTTGCAAAATAAACTTAATTTCTGCACAAATTCGACTCGCGAGAAATGCGCCTTAAAATTAAGATTAATGTATAAATGTTTTATATCTGATCTAAAAGCAAAACACTCTATTTCCGTAGTAATCATACTTCTCATTCTCAATTTATCTAACGTTTTGCCATCCATAAACATCATCTCAATCGTGTCACGCGGTTTTCTTAATATATCTACGACTTTTGGTTGATCAGGCCAATCGTCTTTAGATTTACTAAGATCCGCATTCCCTTTTAAAACGTTATTATCATTCATCTCATCCATCCTTTTTTTCTGTGCTCTAGTCATCACATTTACAACTTGTTCATGCATATTTTTTAAATCATCCGATGTCATACTAATTCTTGATAAAGCATCTGCTACAGTATTTTCTTTCCCCTTTACGTAAATAATTTTAAACTTATATTCTTCTAAAGCAAGTCTAAATTTAAGTAATCTGTTAGAAGGATCTTTGATTCCAAAAAGATACACTAAGGGTTTGTGGTCAGTCATTAATGTGAAGTTTCTACCGTAAATATATGGTCCAAAGTACTTCACAGCCCAAACAATAGCCAAAAGTTCCTTTTGAATGGTCGGGTAATTCTTTTCTGCCTTATTTAATGGCCTACTTGCGTATGCTATGGGTCTCAAGTCTTTGTTGCATAGAACTGCACCAATAGCTATTCCTGATGCATCTGTTTGTATTACAAATTCATTGTCTTTCGAAAAATCAGGATATTGCAATATCGGGGGCGTCATTAACAACTTTTTTAAGATTTCAAACGCTGTGTGACACTCATCAGTCCATTGAAATGGTTCGTTTTTTCTGCATAATTTATTTAAAGGTATAGTAATATCAGCGAAAGATTTTATAAATTTACGATAATAATTACAGAATGCTACAAAACGCTTGACCTCATCTGAATTTTTGGGGATTGGATAATTTTGGAGTATTTTAGTTTTTTCTGGATCAGGAGAAACGCCTTTCTCTGAAACCACGTGTCCTAAATACAAAAGTTCTTTTTTTAGGAATTCGCACTTTTGAGGGTTTAATTTTAAATTTACTTTTCTAAGTCTTTCCATTACGCTTATTAAATTTTGATTATGGGTAGTCAAATTGCGTCCAAAAATGACTAGGTCATCTAAATACACAAAACATTTTTCAAATGCTAGGCCCGACATAGCAACTGACATCATACGAGTGAATGAACTTGGACTAATTTTAAGCCCCATCGGTAAGCGTTTCATTTGATATTGTCCTGAACTAGTTGTAAATGCCGTATACTTACGACTCTCAGGATTCAAGGTCACTTGGTAATAACCCTGGTGAAGGTCAAGGTGACTAAAATAAATTGCGCCAGAAAGAGAGTCTAATATTTCAGTGATATTTGGCAATAGAAATTTGTCATCAGCTACGATCTCGTTTAGTTTCCTATAATCTACTACTAGTCTCCACTTCTTATTTTGACCTTCAATACTTTTTTTAGGTACTAACAATATTGGGCTTGACCATGCACTGCTACATTCTTCTATGATATCATTTTCTTTCAAGTTTTTTATTTGATTTTCAATTTCGGGCTTTATTGCTTGTGGTAAACGATATGGTTTAACATATACTGGGGACACATTTGGTTTAATAGTAATTGATTGTTGGTAAACATTAGTTGTTGTTAGCCGGTCACCTTCTACGTAAAACACATCTGCATATTTTGCGCATATTGCTTCAATACTTTTTTGTTCTTCATCGTGTAAATGAGATAAATTTAAATCGTTCAGTAGTTTTTGAACTCTATTAACGTTTATGCCAGTTTTATTAAATGAACATATATGATAGTCATTTAAAGATTGTAACTCTGGTGTAAACAATGGTAACTCTACGTCTTTTTCAGTAACATTTAAGATCTTAATAGGAATCCTATTATTTATTACTCTTGTAACTTCATTTGCTAAAAATATATCTTTGCTCAGCTCTTTTCCACACACAACAACATCACCATTTATGCAATTATCTACATATATATAGTGAATCGATTCGGATCGAGCAGGAATAACTATGAAATTGTTATTTTTACTAGCATAATTAGTTAATTTTAACGAATAACTGTCATTGTCTTTAAACAAAGTTACTAAATTTGTTTGTAAATGAATATTAGCTCCATATTTCATTAGAAAATCTATACCTAAAATCCCATCAGCCATTAGCGGTAACGATTCAAAAACTAAAAAGTTATGATTAAAATGTATGTTGTCACGGGTTTTTAAAGTTAAATTAACCGATCCTTTAGATATGGTCTTCCCTCCAAAGCCATTTATTAATGTATTGTCTCTTTGCACTGGTGTGTTAAAGGGAATTGCTCTATTTTTTATAACAGATAATGAAGCGCCAGTATCAACAAGCCAATAATATTTGATGTTGTTAATGTTTAATGTCACGTATTTAGTGTCGTTATTACATGATAAGATGGTATTCTTAAGATCGAAAAAACTGAATCTTACTATTATTTGATTGTTCATTATTTTGGGGTTCCTCTACATTGTGTTCCGCCGTATATAAGTTACGGTTTTGTGTGTTAAGTCTACCCCTGCTTTTCTGAAAACTATTAGTAGGTCTACAATTACTATGATTTCCTCTGGAGTTATAATAAAAATTGTTTCCTCTATAGTTATAATAATTTCCGCGCCCTGTTCCACGTTGACATCCGTTACCACTACTTTGTCCTAGCTGTCTATGAGAATAATTTGAGTTTTGACTATAATTGTATCTACCACCGCGACCGCGACTATTGTTATAGAAAGTACGTCCTTGCTTTGATACATGCATCACGTTACCTTGTTGCTGTGTGGCAGGGCTGTCCTCGTCTTTTGCAGCCTGTATTGCTTCCTTCAAGCTGTTGTAATTGCGCGACGCGATGATTGTGGATAGTCTCGAGCTGCGTAGTCCGTCTGAAAATGTTTTTATCGCAGATTTTTCATTTATGGGTTTAAGTACAGAATAAGCACTGGAATCCCCGTCTGCTTGAGAAATCGTCATGTCAGTAAATAACTGCTCTATTTCCTTACCATACTGCTCCACAGACTTTTGACCTTGTCTCATAGCCTGCATCCGGGATTGAATGGCTGTGTACGACTTTTTTGTTGTTAAATTATTCCTTAAATCTTTAATTAATTCTGAAACCTTCCCATATTTGTCAGAAATACGCAATTTTGCGTTTTCCGAAAGTCTACTTTTTAAAATGAAAATGATCAATAAAGAATTACCTTTATCGTCGAGCATATTCGCGTACATTTCGATTGAGTCAATCATTCTCTTAGTGGTGCTTTCAGTGTCATCCATAACTGGAATTAAATTACATGCCACCTTTAAATCGAATTCCATTTTGTTAGTTTCTATTGACTTTGGAAAAATACATACATTTTTTATTTCGTCATACAATTTCTGGCTCTTTTCAAAAATATCCTTTCCTAATTGAATTACTATCGTATCGCTACTTTTACCTATAACTAAAAGTAATGATTTGCACTTCTCAAAAACATCATTTGCTTCTTTCAATTTTATTTCAATAGTTTGGCCTTTATATCTACTTTGACCTCTTTTTACCAAATATGTTCGTATTTCACATAACAATTTTTGGCATTCTTCTAAACTTTCTATCATAATGCATATAATATTTTTAAAACATTGCTATAATTATACACAATTAGGTAAAACTTAACACTATTTCGTAACATACTGACAAAAGAATGGAATGCGTAAGCACTATTCGCCGCGAGGTATCATGTTCGATGAGTATCCGTGCGCCGTTTTATGAGTTACAATTATTAGCGTAATGAAATTTGATCACTGGCTTTACACTTTACACTCAATATTGTCTTCCGAAACGCCATTAAACAGCTTGAATCTAATCTAAACTCTTTAAATTATACTCATAGTTCACTGGAAGCACTTTTTGAGATAATAAATGTGTGTAGGTATAGGGTTTAAACACTCACGAAAAGTTTATTTGCTTACGCAGTAGTCTCCTCAACGCTGCGCTTGGCTCGTAGAGACGACCTGATGCGGGATATTGCCTGCATACCCATTTCTTCTTGAATTAGGCGTCGATGGCACGCCCTATATAACTTGCAACCAAAAAATAGTACAAGTACCAAAACCAGGGCCAGCAAAATATATGTTACCGTGCTCATATTTTGAATGTGGTTTCCAAAATCTTTCAACTGAGACGCATTATCGCCCGCAGAATTCTGTGTTAGAAACACGTCTTCCTTTTCCACTTTTGACTGGCACATCTTGAGAACGCAATTGAAACCAAATTTTTACTTGTGCAACTAGCACCTACAAGCTGAATCAAAAGGACACAAAGTTCCTTGGCAGAGCCCTGGCAGGGTCGCCATGTGATGTTGGAACCTTGGCTTGTAGTAAAGGAAACACTGTTTACAGCTAGGTGTCTTTTATTAGACTAACTCTTAAGTACAATAAAAAGGAATATAAAGAAAAGTTGCTTACATAGCTAAGTGCGCGCACATATAGGTATCGTACTACGTAATAATTATATACTCACACTTCACTCTTGCGTCATGGCGGTTTTTGGACGACTTTCACGTGGCTTGTCACTGAAGCTAGAGTGCCCACGTTGAAATTCTAAATACCAGCGTTCTACAGTCCTAAGACATGGTGCTGCATCACTAAACACAGAAGTGATCTCTTCAAAGCACTGAAGCCGCGTTAATCCCCTTTGAAAGTTGTAGAAAATCATCGCACGTGTCAGAAAGGTGTATGTTAACTATATGTATAGGTAATATAACTATATGTATATCAGCATAATTAGCAAGCTTTTGAGTGTCAGAATGGTTACTAGTTATTCTGTGTATGAAGTACCTGTGAATATGGTGTGTAGGGAAAGGGTTTTATGAAGAAAAGCACGGAAAGACAAGACTAGGCATTTATTTCAATTAGACTTGTCAGTCAAACATGTTAATGAGAAAACTAATCGTCCGTTCCAAAACTAGGTCATCATGGAGAAGGAAGGACAAGGAAACTCCATGGCAGCTTGTTTTAATGTATTGTATAGTATCAACACATTTTTACATTTGCATAAACAATTATTGTTAGTTAACAACTTATCAACGAAAGGAAACAGAACATGAATATTATTTAATTCGATTTAACACAAAAGCATTATTAGACATATTTTATTATACCACATATAGGAGAATATAGTTAACAGCAATAATATCAATTAACTTACATGAACGGTCATTCTATTCTATGAACGGTAGTCCATCTTTTTACCTCTGTAATCCACTGCCCTCCAGCCTTCCAAAATGGGCGCGCACCCCCTCCTATAGTTCCCCAAGACGATCTAACATTCCCGCCATTTTTAACTAGTCATACATTTTGACCAAATAACTTTTAATATTGACAGTCTTAAGTAAATCTAATTTAGCAGAACTGTTTTAAAACAATATAAGATATTCAATGTATTTTTATAACAATTTAAAAGACTATATTTAGATGAAGTCCCATAAACATACATCCCACTGAGTTTACTACATTTATTATTTATAACAACTTACACATCCAAAATAACACATAAAATTAAGAAAATATTTCAAATACAATGTTTAATTCTGCTATCCTTAAATTTTAGGTGAGAGTAAAATAAGTTTTTGTATTTACTTGACCGACTCACAAATCACCGGTTTCGTTCGGAATTAATTATTTACTCGTCTAGAACTTAAAGATAATAGTACATACTAATGCTATGCACTTTAGGGAAACAAATCAAGATTATACTGTATATAATTCTACATATTCCCACACACGCATATTTTCCTTTTATATTTCCATTTTTACAACCGACTTGTCACCTTTGAATAGGCGCTACAATAAAACTATTCGACCGATCAAAAAACATTCTTTTGTTTTCGAATCCTGAATTCAAAAATATGAAAACCAATAAGTACCGTCAAACAAGCCAACTTTGCCCGTTTTTTTAAGAAAATCGAATATATTACAAGTTTTTTCTAAAGGACTTAAGTATATTTTTTCATTTACTACAACTATATGACCATATGCACGCATTTGCTATGTAAAATATTTAAAAAATTAAAATTTAAACCAAGATTTGTTCGATTTTGATGGTGGGCAAAATAATCCGGACTTTTAGCCAACATTGCCCACTTCGATTTTTGACGCAAATCAAGCTCTTATAAATACGTAGAAAGCACCACGACTACAATTTAAGGCAATCTTCACCTAAGTTTTAAAATACTGTTTGTAGTTTAAATATTTTCGTGATAAAAACAGTGGGCAATGTTACCTAGCGGTTAGTGCCCTTTTCCATACAAGGCCCAACAAACGGTTTAAGATTTTAAGGGTTGTCACATTCCAGTAAAATTATTAAATAAATGTTATTTTCACTTTTTTACTCTAGATAATTTTTTCTTAAATATTCATGCACCAATAACTTTAGATCGAGTTTAGTTAGGGGGGATCCAAAATCACTAGAAGCTTGCAAGACTCACAATTTTATTTTCTTCTTCACTTGAAACTTGGGTGAAATTTTAATCACTGTTTTCCTTTTACGGGGTCATTGCACTCATCATTATGTACAACATTTACTATGGAGCCAAACCTGAAATCGTGAAAAATAAATCAGCTGTTCCCTACATTTATGTTCGCATAACTCGTGAAAATGTAGGGAACAGCTGATTTTTTGTGATGAGTTAATGATGAGTACAATGACCCCTTAAGAGGAAAATGGTGATTAAAATTTCACCCTGTATAAATTATACATCAATTGCACTAGGTACAGACGCCAGCACCTCAAGCTACCCGAAACTGTCAGATTTTCCCAATCAACTTTGAACCTTATGCGTTAGCGCTAAAGTTGAAAATCTATTAAAGAAATCTGACAGATTGTAGTAGCTTGATATCGTCGACCGTAGGTTCAATTGCTGTAAGGGACAAAATACGATTTTTCAGGAGAGGCCGACAAAGTTTTTTTTCGGACTAAATCGCCCATAACTTTTTTTGTTATTAACCTTTTTCGGGTCTGATTTCACACATAAACTTGTATTTTAGTGCTCTATCTACATGTGTAACATTTATTTAAATGAGTTAGCTATTTAAGAAAATAGATGTCCCTTACAACAACGTATTTTGTTAGTAATGTCCCTTACTGCCCAAGTATCTTGTAGTCCCGTCCCTTACATTAAATTGACCTCTACGTTGGATCCAATCTATTAATGAAAAAATAGTGTAAAGGACATGTTGAACAAATTTATGAAAAAAATACAATGTAAAGAGATTTTTGACAGAAAATGAAGTACACACTTTTGACGTACGGATATCTTAAATTTGGAAATCGTTATAAGAAATCATTTAAAAGACATGAAAATGTATTAGAACCGTGTGTGTGCTTTTTTGTATGTCGCTTACATGCAATGTTTGTACATTGTAATAGCAAATTTGTATTAGTTTGAATAAAACAATTTTTATTTTATTGTATAAAAATTGTTTTATTAATAATTGTTTTATTTATGTTACCATTTTTTTAATAATTTGATTTTAATAAACATCTTATTAAAATCAAATTATTAAAAAAATGGTAACAATTTTACCTATACTTACTTTGAATTCTTATTCAAATAAAAGAGTAGCTGCAAAAACCGCGCACAATCCCGACCAAACATGTAGCTGAAGTTCCAAACGTTTGAATTCCAAAAGTAGAAAAGGCTGCTCTACTACTTTCTTATATGCAAAAAATCGAAATAATGAAAGATATATTGAATAATAAACCTTAATTACGATTAATAAGACATATCATTGTAACATATTGTTATTATTGCATTAGAAAAAAAAATATAGAGTGATTATCTAAATAATAAAAAGGGAACAATTTAATCAGATTACATTTATAAAAAACAACAAAAATAATGGCTTTTTTAGTTGTCAACTTTAAGTTGTCTGGCCCCTTGAAACTTTTTGAAAAATTTCTGGAAAATCAACTAAAGAGTGCCGAATGATTTTCGAAAATATTTATCATCCGGCAACTACCCCTTCTATTGTTTATTTATAAAAAACAACAAAAATAATGGTTTTTTAGAAAAATTAAGTTCTCTGGCCCCTTGAAACTTTGTAAAAAATTTCTGATAAATCAACTAAAGAGTGCCGAATGATTTTCGAAAACATTTATCATCCGGAAACTACCACTTCTATTGCTTATTTTATAAAAAAACAACAAAAATAATGGTTTTTAGCAAAATTAAGTGCTCTGGCCCCTTGAAACCATGTGAAAAAATTCTGGAAAATCAACTACATAGAGCCGAACAATTTTCGAAAAAATTTTTCATGCGAAAACCACCCCTTCTATTGTTTATTTATAAAAAATAACGGCTTTTTGGCAAAACTAAGTGCTCTGGTCCCTTGAAACTTTGTAAAAAAATTCTGATAAATCAACTAAAAAGTGTCGAATGATTTTCGAAAACATTTATCATCCGGAAACTACCCCTTCTATTGCTTATTTATAAAAAAGCAACAAAAATAATGGCTTTTTGGCAAAATTAAGTTCTCTGGCCCCTTGAAACCAAAAGATAAAATCAAAGCTATCAAAATTTGCATACGCTCTTCGTGAAGTAAAAAAGACCACTAACCTCAAAACAGCACTTGTCACCTATTATGCCTACGCACATGCGTGGCTTAGTTATGGCGTGATTTTGTGGGGAAACAGCACGGATGCACCTAATCTATTCACTTTACAAAAAAGGCTTATAAGAATATTAGTAAATATAGAAGACACCGACAGCTGCAGACCCCATTTCCAAGAGCAAAAAATACTCACCCTCCCGTGCCTATACATTCTAGAAATTTGTAAATTCGTACGACACTACCCACACTTTTACACAACAAGAGAAAATATACAATCAAAATACACACTACGCCATAAAAATAGATTAAACTTACCAAGCTCCAAACTAAAAATGCACTCAACAGGTACTCTAGTCATGTCAATTAAAATATATAATAAATTACCAAATATAATTAAAGAAGAAGAAAAAAATAATATATTCATAAATAAATTAAAACAATTTCTATTGTCTAAATGCTATTATAGTATCAATGAATATTTTAACGATAAATTTTAGTATAAGTACTTGACTTTATTAAATAATTATGCAACTATGATATAAATATTCAACTAGTCTAATAAAAGCCCGCTTCCTCTCTCCTACTTTTGCTGTGCCCGACAGGGTCCACGTTGACCATAATTATGTAAAATCTACCACCTAAGTTAACATGTGGAAGCAATAAATATATTGAGTATTGAGTATATAAAATATTAATAAAATAAGTGAATAAATGAAAATACAAAATACATAGTTAAGATAAAAAATAATGATAACTTAGTGGCAAGGAAAATTAAAAAAAGCGCTCTTCCTCTCTCTACTATTTAAAAATTTGCTGTGCCCGACAGGGTCCATAATTGTTTCTATTATTTCTTTATTTACCACCTGTAATTGTACATTATGGATTGCAATAAACGATTTGATTTGATTTGATTTGATTTGATTTGTAAAAATTTTCTGGAAAATCAACTACAGAGTGCCAAATAATTTTCGAAAACATTTATCATCCGGAAACTACCCCTTCTATTGTTTATTTATAAAATATAACAAAAGTAATGGCTTTTTGGTGCTCTGGCCCCTTGAAACTTTGTAAAAAATTTCTGATAAATCAACTAAAAAGTGCCGAATGAATTTCGAAAATATTTATCGTCCGGAAATTAACCCTTCTATCATTTATTTATAAAAATAATGGTTTTTTAGCTAAATTAAGTGCACTGGCTCCTTGAAACCTACTACCCTACTACAAAATTTCAAGGGGCCAGAGCACTTCGTTTTCACAAAAAGCCATTATTTTTGTTGTTTTTAACGACAGATGAACTCGCACTGATACCACTTTTTTATGCCCGCGCGCTGCTTTCGCATTGGTACTATCCTCTCTTTTGCACACAGAAAGACGTTGTGAGATAGAAAAGGATGGTAATAGTGCAATAATTCGATTCAAATAGGTGTAACGTTGACACTGCTTAAAGTATGACAATGCAAATTGGGGTAAGGGACAACTATGTCAAAACTCGTGCAATCCATTTAAAGTATGGATGATATTTATTTTTTGAGACAACAAAGACATTAGTGTAAGGCCAGTTTTATTATTGTTTCTTAAAAAATAAACCATGTAATGGTAATTCGTTGATTGGGAAGACCCTTACCTTATTTGAAGTGGATTGGCGGCGATAATTACACCATTTCAAGTTCCTATATTGCATAGTTTTTCAGATACATTGTTATTATGGGGCTGATTCTAAATTTGGATCCAAAAATCATTAGAGTAAGGGACATTTTTTTTAAGCTAGAATTTTTTTATATTCACCATTCGATAGAGCGAAAAATTCTGAACAAAACTGTATACTCAACTCATTTTGGGTATTTTGTCCCTTACAGCAATTGAACCTACGGTCGACGATATGCTGGCGTCTGTACTAATATATTTTATAACATAAGAAATTAAGTACTTTATTTTAAATCCGTTACTTAAGAAATATGTAATTGAGGTGTTTGATGTTTTGTTTCTGTGGTTTTGCGTTAATTCAACCTGTTACAAAATAACTAAAAGTGACAACCCTGAGTGCTTTTTGATAACGGGCAATGTTGGCATGGAAGGGTCTGAATAGTTTAGGGTAACTTTGCCCATCATTAAAAGTTTTGATTTATAAAGTCCTGAATAATGAAACTATATTTAAAATACTCAACAACTGATATTCTATAACATACAGTAAATACACTTACCTGTGCTTTCGCCATGAGGTAAAATCCACAAACACTTTCCTTAGGAAATTTGCCCGCAAAAACATACCCCGCACTCGACAAGTTCTAACAAGTTACTAAATGAACTTTGGAAAGAATGCGTTAGATAGTTTTGCCACAAATATAATCAACTTTCCACCCAAATAATAAAATATTGCCATAAAACTAAAATTGTTTCTTATATTAGCGGATTTGCTTAAAAAATGCTTTTAGGGCAAAGATACCTTGATTGGCAAAGTTGGCTTGTTTGACGGTATGTCTTTTTTTTAATAATTGCGGGAGGTTTGCAAACGACACGACTTAAAAGGAAGCCCTCGTATTATCCTTTTTTTTAACTTAAAAATGTTGTGTTATGTATATAAAACTTTTTTATTTTAAATCTCTAACTTCTATAGATTAGAAAAAAATTAAATTTTAAAAGTACTTAGTTTTGCAGGCCAGTGTATTTGCAACAGCGACCAAGCAATGTTTTTCTTAAATTTGAAATAAGGAAGCGATCGTATTTACTTACTCGTGTGAATGATTCCAGGGCGAGCTGACGGGCGCCAGCATGAACCCGGTGCGTAGCTTCGGGCCGGCGCTGTGGAGCGGCAACTGGACCAGCCACTGGGTCAGTACAGTCCGCGACTCAGGGGACTTTCTTTATCACTTATAAAACTTGGGCGCGTGGTGCTCCGACATGGCACTGATGTTAATGAAACGGTTCCTTACAGCCCTGCCCTTTGAATGACGATGAGAAACACTTACAGTCTGTTCCACAAGTAAGTAGGCGGGATTTTAAATAGAAAAATAGAATATATTTCCGTCTTTCACAGTGCGATTTTATTATCGGTGGCCTACGACGCAATTACAAATTCATTTCAGTGTCACTCGAAACGTTTATAAAAGTGAGTGCTATGTATGCAAAGCGATTTGAAGCGTTCTTTTTTTGTACGCATCCGAAAGGACCTAAATTATCATATGCTGCTGCTGCCAAAGTGATTAAAAAGTCGAAAAAGTTTGTTGAGAAGTGGATAAAGCGGTATAAACAATCAAAAACCGTGTATGATTTTCTTGAACGCGGGAGAACGAGAGCAACATCCAGTAAGCAAGATAAAGAGTTAGTAACGTTGTGCAAGAATAATCCCACTTTGCGCCTCCGCGAAGCTAAGTTCAAACTCGCCAAGAAGGGAATTTATGTCAGTCTAAACACGATCAGGCGATGTTTGCATGAGGCCAAATTATCATATCGATCTACGAGTTCAAAAGCTCTTTTAACAGCAATTCATATGAAAAAACGCCTCAACTGGGCAAGTGACAACAAAGATCGCGATTGCTCGAAAGTATTATTCTCTAATGAAGCGAATTTCTGGGCATGTGTTTCAGTGAAGCGTGCCTGGTTAAGGACTAGAACAGATTTCATTCAGCGCACCGTCAAACATCCAGTAAAAGTTCATATCTGGGGATGCTTCTCACAGCGCGGATTCGGTTATTTAGAACTCTTTACTCAAAATTTAGATTCGCATAAGATGCTCAAAATTTACAAACGTGGCCTCTTAAAATCAGTGAAGAATATGTTCGGACCCAACAACAAAAATTGGGTCTTACAAGAAGACAATGACCCGAAACATCGGAGCCACCTGTGTGGTGACTGGAAGGAGGAAAATGGCATCATTACCATGGATTAGCCCTCCCAATCCCCTGATGCCAACCCAATTGAAAACGTTGGGGCTATTATGAAGAGCAAGCTTGCAGGAAAGCCTGTTCACGATTTGAGGCATCTTGTTGAAAGTATGCCTCGAAGGTGCCAGGCTATTATCAACGTTGGTAGCAATTATACAGTATATTAAATAATTGCGCCTTAGTTTATTAAATGTACTTTTATCATAAATAATTTTCGAATGAATATGTTTTTTTTTTTTTTTTAATCCCGCCTACTTTCTTGTGGAACAGACTGTATCTGGCAGGCAGGGGCGTTCCTTTCATTAAAGCCGAAAAGCCCGGCTTTCAGTCAAACGTGAGCCTAACAATAAAAAAATTAAAAAAAAACTACACAAGTAAACTTGTAAATTAACCAACTCAATCATGTCGCAAGAATTGATAAGAATAATAAAAACTGCGCGGCCCGGCCGCCCGCTATACGTTCGATGCAAGGTTGCCAGGTTTACATACTGAAAGAATAATATTTAAATCCGCATAGTTTTCATCGCGCGCACCGTTGCCAAACCTCTCCAGTGCCGCTATTGCAAGGACGCAACAATAAACATCGTCCCGTCTCGCTCACACGAGCTGGCTTCTTATGAGGCTTCTGGATCTCTCACTATTTGATCACGTCTGCAGTTTCGCTAGCTAATTTAATTAGACTGTATACTAAAAAATGAAAGGACCAAATATAGAGCCTTGTGGAACCACGATTTTTTACTTTTAAGCCCCGAGAATTGACGCTATTTACTAACCTGCTTCTGTCTATAATTTAAATAAGATTTCACTAAACTGAGCGCAAGTTTACCTAGTCCGTAATTCTCAAGTTTCGTGGTTTGCTAGTGTTATTTAGGGTACTATTGAATCTATTTATTTTGGCAGTCGTTATTGGTCGAAATTGTATTACCACTTTGTGCAAAGGTGTTTTAAACTTAAATTTTACCGTTTGTCCACTATGGTCAGATGGCAGATAATTTACAAATCAAATCAAATCAAGATAAGATAAGATAAGATAAGATATTTATTTGTAGAAACATGAGTATACATACAAGGCATGCAGGTTGTTCATCAACAAAAAAGATCCGTCATGTTCGGCCTTTGTGGCATACAAATATATAGGTAAGAAAGTAGGTATTTAAACAAAACTAAAACATTATTAAATTTTCATGCATACTAAAAATTTAAACATTAAATTTGAATTAAATTGCCCTATAGTCTAATAAAATTATAAATTGTAAATATCATAAAATGTCAGTAAACATTTGTTCAATTTGTAATATTACATTTTGTCATCTAAAAATTCTAAAATACTGTAGTCTGCTTTCCCAACTAGATATAATTTTAGCTGCTTTTATAGTATGTGTGCGCTTAGTTCCCTCCATCCCTTAGGAAGCTTATTAAATATTAAAGGCGCCATGCAAAATACACTTTTCCGCATTAATGCTGTTTTGGAACCATGTGAGCAAAGCATTGTGTTATCGCGTCTGACGCGACTGACTTTGTCTGCCATGCGTGGAAATAATTGCTGATTACATTTTACAAACATGACAACTTCGAATATGTACAGAGATGGTAGCGTCAGTATGTTATAATTAATGAAATACGGTTTACAACTGTCAGTGGAATGTAATTTAAACATCGTTCTAATACACCGTTTTTGGGCTTTGAAAGGCATATCCTTGTCAGTTGAATTGCCCCAAAGGATAATTCCATACCTTAGGTGCGATGAAACTAGGCCGTGGTAGGCTGTTAGCAATGCGTCAGTGTTAAGCAGAGGAACTAATTTGTGTAGGGCATAAGAAGAGTTACTAATTTTTTTGGTTAAAATTTCAACGTGTTCTTTCCAATTTAACTTTTTGTCAATAGTTACACCGAGGAATTTAGCAGTGTTGACTTCTTTAATTATTTTGTCATCATATTGGACCTTAAGATCAGGTAAAGTTGGTAAGCGTTGACTGAAATGCATAATATTAGTTTTATTAAGATTTATCCTTAAATTATTATTATCCAAATATTTTATTATTGAAGTAAGAGAATTATTAATGTCACTTTTATATTTGTCTTTAGTATCGCATTGAATTGTTATGGTACTGTCGTCAGCAAAGAGAGTCACATGTTGATCAACAAATTTAGGTAGGTCATTTATAAACAATATGAATAGTGAAGGGCCCAACACACTGCCTTGAGGAACTCCATATTTAATTACAAGTTCATGCGATTGGAATATTTCTTCACGTTTAGTTTCTGTATTTATTGAGGATATTTCTGTGAGTTGCTTTCTGTTATCTAAATATGATTTAAATAGTTTTAGAACGTTGCCTCTAACACCGTAAGCCTCCATTTTATCTAAGAGAATATCATGCCTAACGTAATCGAACGCTTGGGTCATGTCACAGAATATTGTGCAAACAGGGTTGGTCTTATCAACATTTAGCATAACTCTATAAAAAAAATCATAAAATGCTATATTAATAGTTTGATTTTCTCTAAACCCTTTTTGCTCGTTCACTAATAGATTATTTTTTTTCCAAATATTTGCTTAATTTTTTGTGTATAAATTTTTCATAAATTTTGGAGAAAACACTTAAAATCGAGATCGGTCTGTAATTTTCTATGTTATCTTTATTTCCCTTTTTAAACAATGGTTTAACTATAGATTTTTTTAAATCATCTGGAAAGATGCCCGTGCTTATGGTCAAATTAATGAGATGACTTAGATGCGTACATATTTCTGTAGAAACTGATTTAAGAATTTTTGTTGATATTCCGTCATGACCAACGCTATTTGTATTCTTCAATGAGTTTATTATCTTAAATACGTCCTGTGGTAGACAGGGATGCATGAAAAACGATTTTTCGCTATTTAAAATTTTCGAGGTAACGTTATGTCCTGATTCTGATATTGAGATAACTTTGTCAATAAAATAACTATTAAAAGTATCCGCTATTTTTTGAGGACTTGTTATAATATTACTGTCATATTTTATTTTTGATATAGGATTTCTAGGGACGTTTTGCTTTGAATCATTAATTATTTTCCAACTGGTCTTGGATTTGTTATCTGATGTTTTTATTTTGTAATTATTTTGGGCAAATTGTGTCAGCTTTGTAATTTTTTTAAATAGTTTAGAGTACTTGGTCAACTTTATTTTATTTGTTTCGTTAGGAATTCGTCTGTATATCCACAAAAGTTGCCGTTTCTTTTTACTGCATATTTTGATCCCACGTGATATCCATGATGACTGTTTTGTTGCGCGTATGGTTACAGTTTCATTAGGAAAGCACAAACAGTAGAACAGTGAGAATGTTTCTATAAAAGAGTTATAGGCTATGTTAGGGTCACAAGTGTCATATACAGTGTGTCCGGACATGGACTAGCGATATTCTAAATACTTAAATATAAGCTATTTTAAAGTACAATTACACTATAGGCTTAGGTCCAATATACTTCCCCGCTATGTGGCAGCCATTTTGTTTTTTTTGTTGAAGTATGCTCTATGCGAGTACAAAAAAAATCATATATCTCAAAGTTTTAGTCATACTGAGATAAAAATAGGCTTATTCGAAAGGCAATAATATTGTCTACCGTCTGCACTACAAAGCAATATGTTCACAATTCCATAACTTTTGAAAAAAAATGTGAAAGTCGAAAAAAAAAACAAAAAATTATGCAATTCAACCAATAATTGTTAATTACTACAAAAACAACCCCGAGAGCTTTTTTATTTTTTATACTAGATCGACAGTTTTTGAGCTAAGCTACAATACAACATAAAATTCACAACTGTATGTCTAATACTTTAAGAGTTATTGTTGTATGAACATAGCGTATGCGCAAGCACAAAAGGCCTTTGTCGGAACCCTAAACAGGAAATCATTAAAAAAACATAACATTCATATTGAATTTTATTTAATGTTTTTTCCAATATTAAATGAAGATTAAAATATCTAAAGCAGTTGCTCAAAGTGGCCACCTCCAGCTTGTAGACACACTACGGCTCTCTGTGCCACCTGGGTTGATGAGCGCCTAATTAAATCCAAATCGGATCTAATTTCTTCGGCGGCTGCCATAATTTTTGCGACGAGTTCTTCCCTGGTATTTGGAACTGTAGCGTATACTTTTTGTTTCATATGACCCCACAAAAAATAATCCAAGGGTGTCAAATCGGGTGAGCGAGGCGGCCACGCTACTACACCACCACGACCGATCCACGGCTGTAGATTATTATTTAAATATTCTCTCACTGCTCGAGAAAAATGCGCGGGTGCACCATCGAGCTGGAACCACATACGCCGACGGTATGATAGAGGTAGGTCCATGAGGCTGTCCGCAAACTGTGTCTGTAAGAATTCTAAAAATCTAGCGCCGTTTAATGTAGGTGGCAATTCCAATGGCCCTATCAGCCTATCGTTGATTATGCCGGCCCACACATTTACTGAGAATTCATGTTGAAATGAGCTTGGGCGCACCGCCCTTGGATTTGCGGAGCACCAGAGATGGTCGTTTCTGTGGTTTGTAATCCCAGCTCTTGTAAATTTGGCTTCATCAGTCCACAGTATTCTTTGTAAAAAATTACGGTTCTGTCTCAAATTTCTATTTATCCACGAACAAAACACAGATCTCGCAGCAAAATCTGGTTCGATCACGTCTTGAACCCGTCGAAAATGATAAGGGTGTAACCCTTCTCTTTTCAAAATTCTCCATACATGCCACTTAGACATTCGAAGTTGCACTGAAATCCGTCTAACGCTTAGTCTAGGATCATTGGTTATTAGTCTAAGCACTTCTTCTTCATCTTCGGGCGATACCAAGCGATTGCGTTCATTAACAGCTCTTTGAATACCTCTTTCCGCTAATCTTGAATGCACGTCGATAAAAGTTTGGCGACTCGGTGTAGGCCTGTTAGGGTACCTTCGTCGATATTCTTGTACAGCCAAATTTGCACTTCCATTGCAAAAGCCATACACAAAGTGTATGTCAGCAATATGTTGCGATGAATATTGACGCTGTGCCATACTTTATCACACTTTTAAATACAAAACACTAACGCAGCACGTAAACAGCACGGACGGTAAGTGAAAGTAGCGATAGCGATCACAACGCAGGGCGAGGGACAACTAAACTAACCCAACTAATAATTTGTCCTTAAAACTGATTTTGTTTCAGGTAGTGGACTAATACGTTCTATCTCGCTTACTCACGGTAGTAACGAACAGTATTTCTCGCCTGCTCTCAGATGGAATACAGTGAATGCCATAAATGACACTCTGGCGGTTAACAAAGACGTTTTGTGCTTGCGCATACGCTATGTTCAAACAACAATAACTCTTAAAGTATTAAACATACAGTTGTGAATTTTATGTTGCATTGTAGCGTAGCTCAAAAACTGTCGATCTAGTATAAAAAATAAAAAAGTTCTCGGGGTTGTTTTTGTAGTAATTAACCATTATTGGTTGAATTGCATAATTTTTTGATTTTTTTTTCGACTTTCACATTTTTTTTCAAAAGTTATGGAATTGTGAACACATTGCTTTGTAATGCAGACGGTAGACAATATTATTGCCTTCCGAATAAGCCTATTTTTATCTCAGTATGACTAAAACTTTGAGATATATGATTTTTTTTGTACTCGCATAGAGCATATTTCAACAAAAAAAACAAAATGGCTGCCACATAGCGGGGAAGTGTATTGGACCCAAGCCTATAGTGTAATAGTACTTTAAAATAGCTTATATTTAAGTATTTAGAATATCGCTAGTCCATGTCCGGACACACTGTATAAAAGAAAATGATAAATTACGTAGACAATCTTTAAATTTCATAATATTTTCTTCACTATAATTACGTTTTTTTACACGCCAATATTTAATAGGTAAACAATTTTGCACAGGTAGCTTTACTAATTGCGCTGTATGATCTGACAATGCAAATTCTAGTATTTGTGTTTTACAGGGTCTATTAAAGCTATGCGCAATGTTGTCAATACAAGTTTGACTTTTAAGTCTAGTGGGTTCATTAACGGACAATTTTAAATTGTAATTTAATAGCAAACATTCAAAATCTATTGCTTGATAAGATCTCCTTAGGACATCTATGTTAAAATCTCCTGCGACGACAATATTTTTAAAAGACTTTTTAGTAAGTTCTTGTAAAATTAAATTTAATTTGTCCATGCACATATTAGTATTATTCATTTTCGGAACTCGATAAACACAAACAATAGCTATCTTGTAATTAATTAACTCTATGGCGCAACACTCAAAAACACCAGTCTCTGATATTCTAGCAATTTTCTTTAATTCCTTAAATTGGTGTCCATTTCTTGTTAGTATGCACGCTCCGCCTCTTTTGCTTTCTTAGGTATGGTTAAATACTTTTCAAAGCCCTCCATAATAAAATGCTCTGTAACGCATAGGATGTCCACAGGGCCTCCTTTTTCTGTCAACTCTTCTAAGCACACTGCTATTGCATCAGATTTTGCTAATAGTCCCGCGATGTTTTGATGCATTAGGTGTAGATATTTAGTTACGAAAAAACCCTGTAGTATTTTCATTACAACCATTGTATTCATTTTCATCTGTTATAGCTTGTATATCTATATTTTCACTGCGTTCATTCAAGTCTTTTATGTTTGTGTAGTCTATGTCATCGATTAACGCTTTTAGATCTTCAAAGACTGTTTTTAATGCTGTATCATTTATGAATCCTGTTGTTTTGTTAAACATACTAAAATCCGCCGTTAGGTTCTTATTGGAGTCCAGATGGTAAGCGTATTCATGGACTAGTAAGTCTAAGTAGAGTAAGTTGTTAAATGTTTCTATCCTCGCGTTATAAAGGCTGTTATGACTCCTAAATATGTATGTAGGAAAGCACAATATTATATTAGTGTGCTTAATTTTTTTTAAAACATCTCGAATGTTAATAATCATCTTGTGATAATCTCTCGTTATTTTAAAATCTTCTTGACCTATGAGTACTATGCAATAGTCTTCTATTGTAAAATCTGCCAACTTCGATTCAATTCCTCTTAGAAGATGTTCTATTCCCACCTTGGGTGTGAGATAATGACATATTTCATCTTTATCGTTTATTAATACTCTTTGTGCAGTAGTTAAGACATGATAGTTCGTATCTGTGCTGAGAACACATATCTTCTTCTTTTTGGGAGGTTGTTGGGGTTCGTTAAGTTCAATCGTTGTTTTCAGATTTTGCGACTTGTTTGTATGACTATCAATTTCAATACTGAAGGTCATATCGGAGGTATCTGTTTGTGTTCCCTTTGTTTTGCTGTTAGTTGGGTTTTTTTTCTTTGGCGTAATTTGATTTCTCGTAGTCTTTGCAGGGCTACCCGTTGTGATTTTTTTGTATACCTGATTTTTCTTGCTCAAATCATCGTTTGCCAATTTTAGTTTACTATTTTCCTGGTTCAGTAATTCTATTTCTGAATGAGCACTACTTAATTGCGATTGGAGAATTTGTATTTCTTCTTTCAACGTCCTTATTTGATCGCAATCTTCGCCACCTGAAATATCTGGTAGGCTACTAGTGTTGGCTTCTAATGTATGTGAAATAACGTCACTGTCGTCATGTGGAGGGTTTGGATCCGAACTTGTTCTCACTCGACTTCGGCGGAAAGTTATATTCTCAAGAAAATTCATAATTATAACTTAACTTATCAATACGGGTGGCGCCACTTGTCCGGTAGAACTGTAACGCGCTTCGTAATATAATGGGCACACTGTAGTCGTACCTGGAACGCGCTTCTGTCAATTACGTCTTTATTATGTTGGTACATAGACATATATATATGGACTGGAAATACCTACGAAAAAAGGGTGCCTACCTACAACTCATATTGTCTCAAACAATGGCTGCCATTGCTAGGGTTGTATCAATCAAGGAACTTTGGTGTTACTATAACGAGTATCGATACTAAATACGAGATGTACTAGTTATCACGTTTGGATCATAATATAGTATACTAACTTATAGTCCGTTCTAACTAAGGTTGCCTACTTTATAGTAACGTATCCTAGTTTATTTTCGATAAACATACTTTATAATTTTGCATAAAAATACAGTATGCGAAAATACTTTATTTCTAATCTTTTGTTATGCGTAAAAGACTCATATGAACTATTTATCGATAGGTACAGACGCCAGCACATCAAGCTACCCGAAACTGTCAAATTATCGCAATCAACTTTCTTCCCTGAAAATAAAATTAATGCCAAGTGTTTTTTCGGCACAGAATTAAAAAAACACTTTTTAATTGCATCACGTTTACGTATTAAAGTGAAGGAAAACAGCGTGAAGAGATATGTATCCATATGCCCAAAAACAGGTGCTTTCGCATATTATACCTTTGGGTTGGAAGGCCAGAGAGCAGTAGTTTCTGTTAGGTATGCGGACCCTAGTGAAAAACAAGATAATCACTAGGGTGAATGAATAATATAAACTTCCCATCACATTCTCCGTGAATGGGATGGGATGCTTATATTATTGTGTTAATGAGTGGTGGAGTAAAAATAAAATAAAAGTATTTTTTTTTGCCTTTGTTTATTGGTATGATAATGATTAACAAATATAACGTTCAATTATCGTTCAAATATAACGTTTGATTAGTAAAATAGGCTTACAAAAGTAATACTTTGCGAATGCGATACTTTGGGCATCTTTTGTGATTGGTCCAAGGCATTCAATTGTATTCTTCATGAAACCTTAATCAGGAAACTTCGCCACTACGGAATCCGGAACCCTCTCTGGATCTTCTCACTTCTTACTTCAGTGATAGGATTTAGAGAGTTGATGTTAACGGGAAAAGGTCACCCGGATCTGTAGTAAGAATGGGGGTCCCCCAGGGCTCTATACTTGGACCATTTTCGTTTATTATTTATATCAATGACTTGCATTACCTCATAAAGGATGAACATGATATAGTGTTGTTTGCAGATGACACTTCACTTTTATTTAAACTCAAACGTCAACAGCTGGTTACTGATAGTATAAATAGTGCCCTCGCAAAAGTAGTAAACTGATTTAATGTTAATAATCTACTTCTTAACGAAAAAAAAAACGAAATGTATTAAATTTACGATACCAAATGTTAGACAAGTAGAAACTAGTGTTCTCATAAAGGGTGAAGAGTGAACCCGAAAATACCACAGTATTCTTAGGCATAACTTTGGATGCCAAGCTTCAATATATATATAGATAAATTGTCAAAAAAACTTAGCTCTGCAGCATACGCCGTTAGGAAAATTCGTGACTTAACTGATTTAGAGACAGCCCGTTTAGTTTACTTTAGTTATTTTCATAGTGTGCTGTCATACGGTATTCAGACAATTTTAATTTTACAAAAAAAGGCAATTCGTTCCATTTATAAATTAAGTCCCAGACACTCCCTCAGAGACTTTAAAGAGATTAATATAATGACTGTGCCTTCTCAGTACATTTATGATAATCTTTTGTATGCACATAAAAATATAATCTGTTTAAAAATACAGTGATATATATAATATAAATACTAGGAACAAACACAAATTTGTTGTTCCTACAACAAGGCTGACGTTTCATAAGTGCCCATGTAGGTTTATGTGAAAGAAAATATTTTGATTTTGGTGCTGTGAACCACGGGCCGGACCTAGCAAGGTCAATCGGAGCTAAGAAGACGCAGGACTATTTATTTTAACATAGCAGAATATACCGATATCGTTCCAGCGGAGGAACTAGTTCCGGAAACTATTAGGCAACGGTACAACACTATTCTATTATGACATATTATTGTAAACAAACGAATGAATTAACAAAATAATAAAAAGGTCTGTTATACGGAAATTCACCCAAATATCAATACGTTAGCCATAAATTCATGATCGCGTTACAATTATATCATCGAATGTCTATTATTGTATGTGTTATTGCATGAAAACCGGCTACTAACCTGTGCAAAGAAAGTTGAGGTTGATTTTCATTCTTCCTTGCACCACACTTCACAATACAACACACAGGCATGTTGAATTGCTGTTTTTCAACATTTACATGCAGTTTTAAAGGTAATGTCCTCGTAATTTTCTCGCAAATCTCAATAATACAAAAAATAAACAACCATTTGACAGCTGAACTACCACGAAACTTGGCGACAAAGATGGCTGCTCTGGCACCTACCTACAACCGTGTATAGAATAACAGGGCATCTCCTGTTATATCCCATCTCAATGTGTTGGTAACCCGCACTTTGCCCTCTGGCGACTAGTAGTGGTAGTTTTTAGTTCGTCTACTCGCCACTTGGAGACGTATTGGCGGTAGTAGTCGTACAATCTTTCGAGTCCAAAGTCCAATATTTGAAAACTTTTGCAAAAACGGTTTTCAAGTTCTAATTATTTTAGATAAATCACAAAAAAATTTGTCAGACTGCACTAAAAATAGTTATTTATTCATAATGTTATGCGATAAAATGTTATTTTGCATTCACGTACACAGAATGATTGTTTACACACTGTTTTGCACTGGAATGTAATTTTTTTTTAAAGTCGTTGTATTTGCTTTTCCACTTGTCGTAAATTGTCACAAATAATGTCACTTGTTAAACTTAGTTCTTACACTGTATCTAACCACTTTGAACACTATTTTGTCAACAACTAATATTATTTCGGAATTAAAATTACGCGGCTCATGTATACTATTGGAACTTTTTTTTTTTTTTTGTAAAAAATGTTTATTTGTTAGAATATGTATAATAGATGTTACAATATTGGTTCCAGAATATCCTGACATAATATGGCGTACAAATATTTATACAACGTGTAACTAAATGCGCAAAACCTGAAATAGTTTGATCAGAATAACGAGGAGAATCAAGTGTCACTTTTTAATATAGGTCACATTTTAAAAAAAAATCTTCATTAAAAACGTTGCCGTGTCTATTTATTAATAGGTCAAGCAAGCCATCACATGCGCAAACCCGCCAAAATGGGTGAACAAACACAAATTGTTGTCGACCAATTTAAATTTTCTCATACTTGGGATAATAATAGCTTTTATTTCAATACGAATACGAATCTTCCATAAAGTACCATGAATAAGACAATTTGAAGTAAACAATAATGCTACCTATCTTTTTTTAACTTAAACGTAACCTAAGGGTTAGAAAGAGAAAATTAAATATCGATCTTGCACGGAGGCGGAGCTTGCGAAATACGTGACAGTGGCCATGTTACTTCAGTCTGAGCGGCGCTGGCACATGCGTCACAGGTGTAATTGTTTTATCCCGTTACCCCGGCGGCGCGTGCGCGCGAATTTCGCGACTTTTGCGTTTTTGTACACAAACATTTTTTTCCAAAACCTGGAAAAGTGTGATGGAAACATTTAAATCACTGTTCAAAGATAACCTAAGTTCTTTATGAGCGTAGATAGTAAATAATAATAGCGCGGCGCAGCGGCCCGGTGACGAATCCTCCCTCGATAGAGCGTCGTCGCACACGCATGAAACGATCAGAATGGCCAGTAAAACTAAAACAGCACATAAAACCTTTACAATTTTTCTAATGAGTTATTTTCTCTCTGAAATAGGTCAATTGAATTAAAAATCAGTTGGGGTGTCTGAGGTTTTGCGCATTTAATGTTACACGTTGTATGAACTTCGTCTTCGTCGTATGAACTTCGTCCTGGAAGGAATGCATGGCATTACAGTTGATCTTATATATCAACAAAAGAGAAACAGCGTTGCCATTAGCCTGCTGGTAGCAACGACACTGTACCAGGTGGCTTCTATTATGTGCAGGTGTACTGGGTGGGCCCGCTCAGCGGCTCCGCGCTCTTCACCAGCGTCTACATGTGCGCCTGGCGCCCGCACGCGCCGCACGCGTGTGACGTCACGCCGCGCGCGTGTGACGTCACGCCGCGCGCCAGCCAGCGCGACGTCCGCGACGCGCCGCCGCTGGCCAGCAAGACTGTTGCCGAGCCCTAGGGAGTTGCACAACTATAACACCACGCCGTGCCGCGAGTTGCGCCACTGTGACGTCACGTCGTCCCGTGAGATGCGTCACTGTGACGTCACGCCGTGCCGCCAGTTGTGCCACTGTGACGTCGCGCTGTGACTATGTCGCGTTGCGACTGAGGCGGCTTGTTGAACGTGGATCGCGGTGATAATATTAGGTTTAGGCTTAAAATATTTATTCTCAAAAAAAAAACAAAGTCACTTAAATCAGGACAATGTTTAAAGTAAACTATATAAAGATCGTCACAGACGTCGCGGTAGCAATTATTATTACACCAAGCCAATGTATTCGGCTTTTAGGAAGGGTGTTATTTGTGATTAAATATGCCAATTGAGTTTTAAAAGCATTTAATGAGTGCAACTTTTTTATACATGATTGTATTTTGTAATTAAATAAAAATAAATAAAATATTCTTTATTTCGTATATTTACAATCCATATGCATGATAAAAATTAGAAACTCAAAAATTAATAATTAAATAAATCTGCGGACTAAGGACCTTCACAGTGAGGATGAGAGTCGGTCCGCTACAGTCATCAGGATTTTATTACGGCTGCCACGCATTCTGCAGATCAGGGATGCCGTTTTTTTGCGAATAACGGCATAAAAACCATCAGTGTGATATAGCGCAAACGTCCCTGACGCACTACAGAAACGAGGCAGCCCCAACATCATCCTGAAGATATTATTATATTGGATACCTACGCAGGTTATCCAGCGATCTTTTGGTGTAACTGCTCCACAGATTCCCAGTGTATATGCTCTGACAGTATGCCTTAAAGAGCGTAACCTTAACTTCTTCAGAGCATCTGTAGAATCTGCGGGCCAGCATGTTACCTCTGACTGCTAGACACTTGCGCTCCCTCTCAATGTCAACATCGTTCTCAAGGCCATCGGTAAGGAAGTGCCCAAGGTATTTAAATTTCGTGACACGTTTAACTTTTAAGCCATTCAACGTTATATGACGTGAATGTTCGGGACATCTACCGGCGGCCCTGAAGACCATGTATTCATTTTTTTTGTACAATATACAAAAGGCCATGTGTATGAGCGTAGACCTCACATACCTTTAACTGCTCCCCGAGACCCCCCGCCGTCGGGCTGAGGTCATTTACATAAATGATAATGATCAATGATAAATGATTTATTTTCTGTAAGTAGGTTTGTACAAACACTTTTACATGTCAATCATATTTTTTTTAAACTAGATGAGGTCGGCGTTTCCTATCTGACTACTCTGAGAAGAAAGGCCGAAACAAACTCAGAGGTCACAGTCTCTTTTAAAGTCCAGACATAATCTTGGTCAGATCATGTGAAGACCATGTAGATTGGTGTCTGAAATGGTCTTTTGAGTAAAGAACCACACAGATTGAGCGGACCTGTCCAGTCAGTGCACGCATTTGTCAAAAATCGTGCAGCTCAACTCAGAACTTGAGGAGCCTTACGATTCGACGAACAATACCAATGAAAGGACATTTGGGTAGGCCGCATAAATTACTCAAACTGCCAGACCATGATTAAAACTGAAACAATGACCCACATAGTCCTCACATTCACAATAATTAAAATAATATAAGACTTTAAACAGTAAATGTTCATGTCATTCTGTATATAAATAGATATTTAGAAAGAGAAAAAAAAAAAAAACAAAAGTGTAAATCAGCAAAAAAAAAAAAAAATAAACAACATTCACTGTCTAGACCTATTGGTATATTATTTATAATATAGTCTTTTAATGTATAATAGGCTTTCTGTTTGTGTTTGTTCCTAGTATTTATGTTATGGATATCACTGTATTTTTTAAACAGATTAATATGTTTATGTGCATACAAAAGATTATCATAAATGTACTGAGAAGGCACAGTCATTATATTAATCTCTTTAAACTTGTCTCTGAGGGAGTGTCTGGGACTTAATTTATAAACGGAACGAATTGCCCTTTTTTGTAAAATAAAAATTGTCTGAATATCGGCGGTATTTCCCCACAACAGAATACCGTATGACATCACACTATGAAAATAACTAAAGTAAACTAAACGGGCTGTCTCTAAATCAGTTAAATCACGAATTTTCCTAACGGCGTATGCTGCAGAGCTAAGCTTTTTTGACAATTTATCTATATGTTATCCATATAGGTTGAAGAGCTTGGGAGATATCAATCCTCCCTGTCTCACCCCGCTCTCCAGCCTATATGCTTCAGAGAGTGTATCGGCCCACCTCACAAAGTTGGTCTGGTTGCTATACCAAAATTTAAACACACTGAGCACGGCTGCCGGCACACCCCTGTCCCTCAACTTTCCCCAGAGCACATCGTACGACACAAGATCAAAAGCCTTGGAGAAGTCAAGGAAACAGGCATATACCGGCGTCCTACGATCAGTATAGTACCGGACCGCATGCTTGAGACTCAAGATTGCGCTTTCAGTGGATAGCCCAGGCCGAAACCCAAACTGAGCGTCATGCAATGCTATGTAATTATCTAAGCAAGTATCAAGCATACCGTCCAGCACCTTAGCAATCGCAGTCGCCAGAGATATGGGACGGTAGTTCCCCATGTCCGAAATGTCCCCGGTCCTGTTCTCAATAGGCACCACGATGGTTTTCATAAGGCCGTACGGCAAATAGGAGATATATAATTGATAGATAATTGTGCTCCTTCAAAAGTTAACATTTTTTTGCCAAACTTAGTTCTCATCTTCGGTAAAATCAGAAAACTAGCTCGGCGACTGCTACGTTGGGTTACTTGTTTTACTTTAGTAAACGTTAAGTTAGTTTGTATACTTTTGTTAAGTGCATTACGAATGAAAATACATGTATTGTAAATATAATATATAACTGTCTAATATTGCTGACTTTAAATTAATTAAACAGATACATTTAGCTTTGTGCCAATCTGTACTTACATACTGCATAACTTCATAGGGCGGTGCTGCAAAGTCTATTTTACTCCCCCTAGAACGTTTTCAAAGAGCAATTCTAAAGGTAGCCAAGATCCAAGTAGAGACGTAAGCTTTGTTTTTATATGATCCAAGTGAACAGTTCACGATAGAGAACCATCCATTCTTAATCCAAGGTATTTCTCACCTTTTTTTTGCTGTAAGGGCACATTGTTGATTACTAGAAATGGGTTTATGCACTGGCAAATTGGGCGCTTTGAATAAACGCTGGATAAATGCCCGTAAACGCCCAATAAATGCCTTTTGCGTGGGCAAAAACTTTAACAGAACTTTTATTAAATTTTTCATTCAAATAGCTGTATTTGAGTGTGCAGAAAAGATTAATTGGTCCAAATAGCGACGTCAATAAAAAAAAATCGATTCCTCATACCTAGGGGTATCCGAAAATACCCCATATATGTTCCGCCATTTTTAATAATTTAGATTTGATTTTTGAAGTGAAAACTTCTTTAGCGGCGTTGTACACTTTTTTTGTAACGGGTAAAAAATGTAAAACTCGCGTCAGGACACGTGACCCTGATCGAAAATTCGTAAGACGGATGGTGAGTAGACAGCCGGCGGCGCGGCGTAGGCGAGGAAGTATCCCCCTCTCTTTCTACGGCGCGGCGAAAATGTATGCCTGCGCCTGTTGTTTAGTTTAGCTGGGGCAGGGTGCTTGCGCGAATGTTCGTGTGTGTTTATGTTACAGAAACAAACTTAACTTAAATGAATGAATTAATTAGAATTGTAGTTAGAATGTATTGATAGACTTGAAGGTACATCTCTCGACAATAAATCTGCAATTTGGGAACTACAGATAACTGGTGGAACATATGGCACACCTCCGGTGGACGTGAAAAAAATAATAAATAATGGTTCTGGTAATAATGATGGTGAAAAAGTCGTCGAAATTATGGATGGAAGTTGATTTTTCTGAGAGATAAACTTTTTAATGTAATATAAATTGTCGTGTTTGTGCAAGATAGCGCAATAAATAAATATTGTATTCTACGACATAAATGATAGTACTTTTATACTGATAATTAAAGCAATTCGTGCAAAATGATTCCCTAACCATTCCAAAATATAAAAAATGCACAACGTTAATATTTAAGTTTTCACTTCTGCCGGCACTCCCGGAGTGCAACCCGTCGTTTTTTTTTTTTTAAATTTTTGGGGAACTTCTTCGGGGACATCTTTAAAAATTTATAGCTTTTTTTCGACAAGCTCTTTTATTATTTTTTATGCGATGGGACTGTCATGAAATACCTTTTCATGTATTAGGTTGGCACAAAAGTAATGAGACACTACAAAACTCTATAAATTTTCTTTATCTGGTAAATTGTTTTCGATAATATTCTAGAGTGTTGTAGAACGTTCTAGGTACTTGTGATGTGGGGAAATATAAAGGGCCCTCGCGATCGGTTTAGTAAGTTTGAAGAAAAATGGACGAGCGACAAGTTCGAACACTGTTCTTATACGAGTACTTTTTAGGCCTCTCGCCCACGGCGACTTTTTGTAGCGATGCTGTCGCGCGTTCGCATCGATACAGTCGCGATGCGGTTGCTAGCTGTTTGCCCTCGCTCACAACACGATTCTCAGTCGCGAAGCAAACGCGATACTGTCGCGATGTAAACGCGTTTCAGTAACGACACAAAAATGCCACAGTTGCAAGATGGACTCCGTTGAGGCAACATTAGTCACGTTGTCTTTGGTGCTACTTTTACAGCATTCGACCTGTCTTTGTTGCACTGATGCTCGGTTCTCCACATCTCCACTCACGCGCCACCCTCCCTCCGTTCTCTCCCCGATGTCGTCCGACACGGTCGCGCGTTTGCATCGATACAGTCGCTATGTAGCGAGTAGCGAGTTGGCATCGCTTCTGTATCGCGTTGCAAATGCGACTAACGCGCGGTAGTAGCGATGCTGTCACGCGTTTACGAAACGCGGAACAGCCTCGCTAGAAAAAGTCGCTGTGGGAGAGGGGCCTTAGGCCACAGTGTGCGGGCTGGGGCTGACAATATCAGTACTGCATTGGGCGCTGGAAGTACAGACACCAGCACATCAAGCTACCCGAAACTGTCAGATTTTCCCAATCAACTTTGAACCTTATGCTTTAGCGGTAAAGTTGAAAATCTATTAAAGAAATCTGACAGATTGTAGTAGCTTGATGTGCTGGCGTCTGTACAAGCCATGCGACGGTGTCCCGATGGCTTGACCGTTTTAAATGAGGATACAGGAGCCTTGAAAATCAGCCACGCTCAGGACGAGCAACCGCAGTGAATGATGACGATTTACGCCGCGAACTGCAGTCGAATCCGGATGCTACCAGTTGTGAATTAGCGGAAGCACTTAACTGCAGTCACCACGCCGTGGAATACAATCTGCATGAGTTTGGGTATCGAAAAGTTTTGGCTCGGTGGGTACCGCACATCCTTACAGACGCCAGTCGTGCAGTCCGTGTCGCTATTTGTCAATCGCTTTTGCTGCAACCCCGACGTAAATAGTTTTTGTCTGATCTGGTTACTGGAGATGAATCATGGAGTCATCACGGGAACGATACACGTCGTGCTTTTTGACTGCCTCGAGAAGAAACGCCACCAACTCAACCGAAGCTGAGTCAAAAGAACCGCTTAAAAGTTCTGCTTTGCTGTTTCTGGGACGCGCAAGGCATGCTGTTTTATGAACTACTAGCTGGGGTAGCCGGCTTCGCTCAGGGAGTTGATATGAGATTGTGTGGTAGTTGGAATAAACTTTACAACAACAACTTACACCACAACTTACAACAACAACTACAACAAACACACACAACTACAACTTTACAATTTTGTTGTTGAAAATACATTCTAACTACAATACTTGTTTATAAACAACATTTTTCATTTTTCCGGGGTATGTATATATGTATAAATTTTTCGAATTTCCTACTCAATGATCTAGGATGTTCCTGAATACTCTCGAATGTTCCCAAACATTCCACAACATTCCAGAATGTTCTTGAATGTTGTGGAATGCTCTCGAATACTGTCGATTGTTCTGGACTGTTCTAGAAATTTCTAGAGGGCAAAAATTCCAGCCCTTATATCTTCAAAAGTATGCCCCTTCTGGTAAAAAACGGGAACATTCTTCATGGACAGGGGATAGAGGGTTACCACACCATATAACTCCCTTGATCGTACCGGGACTCATTTCTAAGTTTTAGCGGCATACACATTGCACACTTTCTTTTATAATATACATTGATTACATAATGAAACTATAAACGCTGACAAATATTCAACCCAGCTCACCAAACTATCTGCTGATATCAAGAAAAAACGACGAACGCGAGTCAATGTAGTTTTACTACACGATATCGCTCGACCTCACGTCGCTTTTCTCGGTATTTTTTTGGCAGAGTAGTATATTACGTACAAAGACTATTGTAGGATCAAAGTCAATTACAAGACCACTTCATTTTTCATTTAAAGAGAGTTAAAATTATATTTTCTATAATTACCTACCTACTGTGATTTTTTTAACAAGACTGATTATTTGATTAAAATTTTAATTTACATACAAAATACTGACATCAAGTTTCATTTTAAGTTAAGTTCCTGCTTTATTGAAGTGAAAACTTCTTTAGCGGCGTTGTACACTTTTTTTGTAACGGGTAAAAAATGTAAAACTGGCGTCAGGACACGTGACCCTGATCGAAAATTCGTAAGACGGATGGTGAGTAGACAGCCGGCGGCGCGGCGTAGGCGAGGAAGTATCCCCCTCTCTTTCTACGGCGCGGCGAAAATGTATGCCTGCGCCTGTTGTTTAGTTTAGGTGGGGCAGGGTGCTTGCGCGAATGTTCGTGTGTGTTTATGTTACAGAAACAAACTTAACTTAAATGAATTAATTAATTAGAATTGTAGTTAGAATGTATTGATAGACTTGAAGGTACATCTCTCGACAATAAATCTGCAATTTGGGAACTACAGAAAACTGGTGGAACATATGGCACACCTCCGGTGGACGTGAAAAAATTAAAAAATTAATAAAATAATGGTTCTGGTAATAATGATGGTGAAAAAGTCGTCGAAATTATGGATGGAAGTTGATTTTTCTGAGAGATAAACTTTTTAATGTAATATAAATTGTCATGTTTGTGCAAGATAGCGCAATAAATAAATATTGTATTCTACGACATAAATGATAGTACTTTTATACTGATAATTAAAGCAATTCGTGCAAAATGATTCCCTAACCATTCCAAAATATAAAAAATGCACAACGTTAATATTTAAGTTTTCACTTCTGCCGGCACTCCCGGAGTGCAACCCGTCGTTTTTTTTTTACAAAACAAAGGTATTCGTTTTTGCGCCCAGTGATCGGGCATTTATTTGGGCGTAAACTCGTTTACGCCCAATATGCCAAGTTTATGCCCATTCTGCCCATATTTGTTTTTGCCCTCGACCCATCACTATTGATTACTAATGGATTATGTGGAGGTATTATTTTATTTTTTACTTTAAACAATATATAGCATGTTTTAGAAATATTTATCTTTGATAAATTATATTGAAACCATAAAAAAAGGGTGTTTAAATCATCTTGAGCCTGGGAAACGAAATCATGAATGGAAGATCCGAAATAAAATAAGCAAGTGTCATCTGCTCTGCGTATAGGGTAAGATGGCCGTGTAGTGTGATTTTCTGAATATTATTTATGTAAATCCAAAAGAGCAGGGGTCCCTGCTCTTTTTGCAAAATGGATCCCTGGGGAACTCCACACGTTATAGGTATGCACCACTTTGATAATTATTAGGTTGTCTCATAAGTTCTTGCCATATTTTATTTTTGTCGAAGTTTCTCGTATTTAAACTAAAGTGAATTCAAGAAATTTCTATTGGGTTGGAAGGAAAGTAATGAGCGATTTTTTCTGGAATTTCTTTCTTTTTCTAGAAACAGTGTAGAAATGTCTTTGAGTGTATTGTGTAATGTGGTGGGGGTAAGCTATATAAATACGTGTCACTCACAGTTGGACATTCAGGTATTTCTCGAAAAATGGAAGCGACGAAGGAGCACGTACGTCATTGTCTTTTGTATGAGTATCGTTTGGGTCATTCGGCAGCCCTAGCCGCTCGAAACATACGCAGTGCAGAAGGGGAAGATGCGGTCTCTGACGAGACATGCGAGGTATTGGTTTGAAAGGTTCAGGAACGACAACTATGATTTAAGAGATTTTTCTCGAAGTGGACGACCAGTTGAAATTAACGTAGACCGTTTAAGGGAATTAATTGAAAGAGATCCCCGCCTTACTTCACGCTGTTTGGCAGAAGACCTTGGTTGCAGTCATACGCAAGTATTAGAACATTTACATCAACTACAAAAAAAAGTTAAATTAAGGGTATGGATATCACACGAACTTACAGCCAAACAGTTAGACCAACGGCTCAACATCTGTATGAGTTTTTTGTCTTTGCGTCGTACCCAGCATTGGCTCGACGAACTGGTTACTGGAGACGAGAAGTGGGTCTTATATGTAAACCATTCCCGCAAAGGACAATGGCTAAGCCCGGGTCTAAGTTAACACATAAACAGCTGGAGGAGCTAGGATGGCTGACTGTTCCACATCCACCGTATAGCCCGGATCTTGCGCCTTCAGTTCAGACTTTCATTTATTTCGAGCTCTTAAATTTCATTTACCTACTAGGAAAAAAATTCGAAAATTCTGGAAGTATTAAAATTGAACTTGAAAAATTTTTTCGAGTCCCAGCCTACCTCATTTTGGGAGAAGGGTATTCAAATTTTGCCAAGTAGATGGCTGACTGTTGTTGATAACGAGGGAGACTATATAATTGATTAAGTGTATTTTTTATTAATAAAAAATATTAGTAATAATTTGTCTCTTAACTGGCAATAATTTATGAGACAACCTAATATTATCCAATCTAACTATCTGTGACCTGTTTTTTAGATAGTATTCGAAAATTTTTAAAAGCACTTTCGGTAATTTTGATGGTTTCTAGTTTCTTAAGTAGCAATTCATGACTTACAGTGTCGAACGCTTTTTTGAGGTCAATAAATATACCAAGGACTATATTTTTTCCATCTAAATTTTGCTTAATTTTAGTAACGAGGTTGACTGTAGCTGTAAGTGTGCTACTTTTTTATCTAAACCCGTATTGTCTGTCTGAAAGAAAGTTAATAGAAGTTAAATGATTATCTAATCGGTTGTGTATGATTTTTTTCTAATATTTTTGACAATACAGGCAACACTGAAATAGGTTGGTAGCTACCTGGGTCCATTTTTGAACCCGATTTGTGAATGGGAGTTATCTTCGCCATTTTCAGGGTATCGGGAAAATTACCTTTAGCTAGCAGTTTTTTAAAACATTTGCTCGGGTTGTTCGCTATTATATTTTTTATGCATTTTATTGCTTTGGTAGTGATTCCATCTAATCCCGTACTACATTTAGGGTCAAGATTTGTTATGATTTTTGTAAATTCAGTGACAGAACACGGATCAAGAGTGGATAACACTGGAGTGCTTTGGGGAGAACTTCACTCACAATCACTGATGGTACAGCGGCCCAGAATTCTTAAGAGAAGAAAAAACCCTATGGCCTGAAGCAAGAACATTCAAGAAGGAAGCCACCGGCGAAGAAAAGAGCAGACGTCGCAGCAATGGTGAGGACCACTCACCCGTCACCAAATCCTGAGAGGTTTTCGATTTCGGCGAGCCACAGCAAGAGAACTGCAGTTCATACAACTCTGCAAGGACAAGAGAAAGGGTCAACGCCGGTAAAGAAGATCCTAACTGGAAAAAGACGAAAGGAACCAAGACGAAGACAGTCGAGAAGCGACGGCAGTCTTCAAGGGAGACGATAGAAAGGAACTATGCACCACTAAACACAGACCTACTAGAGCAAGCTGAGACTCTGCTGCTGAAGCGAAGTCAAGAGAGAAGCTTCAGAGAAGACATCAGGCGTCTAGAACAAGGAAAGCAGCTAGAAGGCAACAGCAAGTTGATGAAGCTCGACGTGGTATTTGAAGAAGGCCTGTGTAACCAGAGACTACAAGCGTCCAATAGTGCTCGACAGTAAGGAGAAAATAACACAACTCCACTGCCGTTTCAACCACGGAAACCACGCAACAGTAATGAACGAAGTGAGGCAACGCTTCTGGGTACTGGGACTGAGGTCAGCAATCAAGGCAGTTCAGCATCAATGTCAGTGGTGCAAAAACGAAGAAGGCAAAACCACAAGAACTACCGACGGACAACTTAACTAAAGAGAGGCTGATGCACAGTAACCCTCCCTCTACGTGCACCGGCGCAGACTACTTCGGCCTAATGACGATCACCGTAGCAAGACGTCAAGAAAAGAGATGGGGCGCTCTATTCACATGCTTAACCACAAGAGCTGTGCACATTGAGATCACCCCTTCCCTCTCCACCGACAGTATGATCATGGCGCTGCGACGATTCGCCGCGAGAAGAGGAATGCCGAAGATCATCTACTCCGATAACGGGACCAATTTCGTCGGTGCCAATAAAGAACTAAAAGAGGCGCTAGACAACATGAAAAGGGAAGACCTCACATCAGAAGCAGAGAGAAGATCGGCGTGCAGTGGACATTCATCCCTCCTGGTGCGCCTAACATGGGCGGCGCATGGGAGCGTTTGGTCATCATCATCTGCCTAGCCTTTTCCCAACTATGTTGGGGTCGGCTTCCAGTCTAACCGGATGCAGCTGAATACCAGTATTTTACATGGAGCGACTGCCTATCTGACCTCCACAAAAAATCAAAAAAATCAAAAATCAAAAGTCATTTATTCAAACTAGGCTGAGAATCAGCACTTTTCGAACGTCAAAATTACAAAAGACAGTCCCCCAAAACGCCCGCCCTTCAGCACTTCCTAGTGCTTTCGCTGGGAAGAAGAAGTGGCGTAACAAACTCCCCAGCAGCACAGCTGTCTGTTCAGTTAGAAAATACTTGACTGAATACAATACAAGGTATGCAAAGCAGTTAACATTACAAGACACAGAACGCTAAATTAAATTATTTGCCATATGTTAGCTAGCAACGCCAATATACCAAGAAATACAATAAAAAACTATACGTACTCAAACAAAAATTAATAAATGGAAATTAAATAAAAGCCAAAGGTATAAAGGGTGTGACCGCTAACATATTTATGCAATGCTGGGTTCTGTTTACATAGCTCTCGCTTGAAGTCACAAATGATAAACTAGGACCATCGAAGGAAACTAAATAAACAAGTTATTAATAATGATAACAATAATAAAACCATGGTCAGCAAGACGACCAGTCACCACAAGCAGCACCCGTTCACGAGCATAACGCAAAGATCAGCCATTACCCCCCCTCGCCATATTTGAGGGAAGGAGACAACCCGACCCCCGACGCTACCACAAGCAGTGACATCTAAGGGAGCATGACGAACTTGCTGCCGGTTGCTCAGGTAAGAATAATATGATCAATCGTCGAGGTCACTAGCTAACCACATATTGCAATCAACTCATTAGAAAACATTGAAATGGGTTGATTATGTCAATAATAAAATTAAAATAAAATTAAACTGATTTGACTTATACAGCCCAATAAAGACAATTGTATAATGAGCTCATATAACCTATCAGTAATCTAGTTCTGGAGAAAGAACATAAACATTGTCTTGAGTTAATCAGGGCGACTAACTATTCTTATCGTTTAAGTAGTCGTTGATGGAAAGTATGCCTTTGAACAAAGGTTGGATTTTACTTGAGCTTTAAATGCATTAAAAGGCAAATCTAGCAAAGAAGAGGTTAGCTGGTTATAAAAGGCTATACCAAGCCCAACAAATGAGTTATGAACCTTATGAAGCCGGTGAAAGGGAGCACGTGGTTTGTCCTTATTTCTGGTGTTAACATTGTGAATATCACTGTTTTTAGTATACAAGTGTATATTTTGCCTAATATATAAGATGTTGGCAAAGATGAATTGTGATGCAACCGTGAGAATACCAATATCTTTAAATAAATCTCTTAGAGAAACTCTAGCACCTAGCTGGTAAATTGCTCGAACAGCTCGTTTTTGAAGGACAAATGTATTTTGTATATCAGCTGCTTTGCCCCACAGCAGAATACCGTAGGACATAACGCTGTGAAAATAACTAAAATATACTAAACGAGCTGTATCAACGTCAGTGTATTGTCTTACTTTCCTGACGGCGTAGGCAGCCGAACTGAGCCTTCCTGCTAGGCTCGATATATGAGGTCCCCACTGAAGTTTGGCATCTACTGTTATTCCCAGAAAAACTACTGAGCTCACAGTCTCAAGCGCCTCTTTATCTAAGACGATGTTGGGTCCTAGATTTCTAACATTCGGTAAGGCGAACTTTACACATTTCGTTTTCTTAGCATTGAGAACTAGGTTATTTGATGTAAACCAATTCGTAACTATTGAGAGTGCACTGTTTACGTCGTCAAAATCTTGTCTATTCCTGTCTACTTTAAAAATAAGAGATGTATCATCAGCAAACAGTACAACGTCACAGATTCCCTTTAAATGGAATGGTAAATCATTGATATACACTAAGAACAAGAATGGACCCAGTATTGAGCCTTGCGGTACACCTAACTGAACTGGTAGCGCGGAAGATTTCACACCATTAACATCTACACATTGGAACCTATTATGTAAATAACAATTTATTACGTTGAGAGCTTCGTTTTGGACACCGTAATGACGTAGTTTACGCAAAAGCGTGTCATGGTGCACGCAATCAAAGGCTTTGGAAAGATCACAGAAAACTCCGATAGCATTTTGCGAGCTCTCCCATGCGTTAAATATGTGTTTCAGCAAAGCAACACCCACATCTGTAGTCGAACAACCTTTTGTAAAGCCATATTGTTCATTATGAAGGAGGCTATTTAAATTAAAATGTCTTAGCAACTGCTTGAGTATTATTTTTTCAAATATTTTGCTGACTGCAGGTAAGATGGAAATAGGCCTAAAATTGCCAACGTCGTTTTTATTACCTGATTTAAATAAAGGTATGACTTTACTACTCTTCATGAGGTCAGGAAAAAATCCTAAATCAACACATTTATTAAAAGTAACAGCTAGATAGGGGGCTACGATGTCTATTATATTACTTAAAAGTTTAATGGAGATGCCCCAGTAGTCACCCGTGTTTTTAGACTTAAGTAGGTTAAAAACATTAACTACATCATGTGGGGTTACATGTTCGAAACTAAATAAACGAATACATTTAGGTACACTACTATGCAAAAGGGTTTCAGCTTTAGACGGGGACGAATTTAAGGAGCGAGTCGTAGTTATAGGTATGTTGGCAAAAAACTCATTAAAAGCTTCAGCTACATCAGCGGCTTTATTAACTAATTTATTATCGACCATAATATCAAGTAGTTTTTCTTGTTTAACCGATTTACCACTTTCATTGTTAATAATTTTCCAAGTCGTTTTTACTTTATTATTAGAATTTTTAATAGCATCGCTTAAAAATTTCGATTTAGCAAAAGCACTTATCAATAATTTTTGACATACTCTAGGAAAGGAGTGTCAAACCCGTATTTTTTCAAACCATATAACTCGTATAGTCTCGATCTACTTTTATAAATACCCGGAGTAGCCCATTGGTTAAAGCCAACGGAGGATCCATTAATATTAATAGTTTTGGTCTTGAAAGTAGATTGGTACTCTTTTTGCACAACATCAAAAAGGGCACCATACATTTCATTAGGATTCTTGTGTTCTGCTATAGATGGTGTAATTCTATGAGCTATATTATTTTTAAACATTTTGCAACGGGCAGCTGTATAAGGCCTGCATTCAATTTTACGCGGCTGTTTATGTAATGGCACGGGGAAGCTAGCTAATAAACCACAGTGGTCGGACGTTAAGTCAGTTAAGACTAATTTGTTTTCGGCATCAAAAACACTAAATATATTATCAAGACAGGTTGACAAAGATGCCGTGATTCTAGTAGGTTCAAAAAACAAGTTAATTAAATTATAAGACTTAGACAAATTGAGGAGTCTAATACTTAATGGAGTAACATCTAAAATATTAATATTGAAATCTCCGCATAAAATAATACTTTTGTTACTTGATTTCAACCTATTGAGAGAATCCTCCATTACCGATTCAAAACTAATAAATTCCCCAGAGGGGGGTCGATAAACGCAAATTATAATGTATCGCTCAAGTTCAACACAAGACAACTCTATAGTGCGCTCGATTGAAAGATTAACTAAATCTAAACGTTGCTTACATTTCAACTTGTTTGAAACAAGAACTAAAGAACCACCGCGAATAGCACTTTTTCTCACAAATGCACTCTGTACGGTAAAGTTATCATCATTGATAAACACTACTTCATGTTCTTTCAACCAATGTTCAGTCAAACATAACACCTGAACATCATAGTTCTCCATAAATAAACTTAGCTCTAGCTCTTTGCCGGACAGACCCTGCATATTTTGATGTACAACATTCAACATATGTGGCTGACCCGTTGTCGCACCTAATAGTTTAAACTACAAGGTGTATCAAAAGTAGTGTTAGTTAGTACCACTACTAACAGTAATCGAAGGTACCCTACAGGTACCGGTGTCACTGTGTATGTTGTATGCTAAAAGATTAGCAATTTGTCTCCTACAACTAGGTGGCAAATACATAGTATAATTTGTCAGTTTGTAATCAGTAATGAATTGATTACAATCAAAATATAAAATAGCATCACTGTGATGACATGTCCTATTATAAATTAACATATTTAAATTATAAATGTGCCTATTTTGCTCATCAGACAAATAATGAGAATATGGCAAGGCACAAAAAATAAATTTACAATTATTGGACTCATTGAGATGTAACATCAACTGGACAGATTCAATTATGTCCTTTTTTCGTACAGTTAAACTATCCCCATATAATAATATAACAGTTGAATTGGGATTTATTTTTGTCAATTTTATATTACTAATTAATTGGCTAATACTGGCACCGGGTAAACAATGATTAATTACATATTGTGGCGAACACTGATTAAATATACTACCAAAACCTTGACCAAATTTGTCAGAAAATACATAAGTAGTGTTAAACAAATTATTCATACTATTGCTATCATTATTATTAATACAGCTGCATACTGACTGAGCTACTGAGGGTGTGGGTTGAATAACTTGAGGCTGGGGTTCCTGGGAGCAGGTACTTACAGCTAAAAGAGAGGTTGTTAGTCAGAGACTCATACCTCTCCGCATTGTACTTGACCAGGTCTGCCAACTCATTAGCCTCCTCCATGCGCTTACTCAGGTCTTGTTGAGAAGCCTCATATTTACTGAAGATGTCCTTCAGAGCGTATTCCCTAACAAACAACTCATCCTGCAGGTGCTGAGTGTCAGTGTCATACCTAGTATTACATAATTCTAATTCTCTATTACAGTTCTTTAATTCTTGTATTAAATTTAAATTTTATTTGCCTCAGTTTTATATTTGATTTGTTAACTTTTTGGCATTTTAATGATTTTTGAGTTTTTTTAATCTATAATATATTAATTTTAATATATTTTTTTATCTTATTATGACTAGTAAACAATTCGGTTTTATTGATAGTATCATTAGTTAAGTCTATTGTTACAATTGGCTCAACACATGTGGGTCCGGACCCGCTACCAACCAACTCATCGTAAATACTGCAGGTGATCGCAGACTCTTCACGGGCTTTGAGAGATTCCAAATGGGTTATTGTGTTGTGTACAACCCAGTTACTGGGTAATACGATACCCCTAGGTAAGACTGGTTGTCAGACTCGGGCTTCTGATTACCCGTAACGACTGTCAAAGATCTACGAATGACAGCCGGGACCAACGGCTTAACGTGCTTTCCGAGGCACGGAGGGGTCTCGGTATGTAAAGATGGTCACCCATCCACAGACCAACCGCGGCAAGCGTAGCTTAACCTGATCGATCATGAGCATGGGAGCGTTTGGTGCGATCAATAAAAACCGCACTTAGGTTATATTTAACGAAAGACATCCACGAGAGGAGGTACTCCATACCCTCCTATTAGAGGCCGAGCACATAGTCAACTCTCGGCCTCACACCCACCTCTCCGAGAACCCTGAGGAGGAAGCACTCACTCCAAATCACTTCCTCCTCGGGTCATCCTGCGGCGCGGCGAGAATCGGCAGCTTCCAAGACGACGAACTCCTGAGCAGGTCCACCTGAAAGACTACGCAGCGACTTGGCGACTACTTTTAGCAACGCTGGCTGCGAGAATACCTGCCCACTCTACTGCCAAGGAAAACGACGGGAAGGAGCAACGCCACAGACCTGCGCGTCGGGGACATCGTCCTGATCATAGACCACAGCCTGCCAAGATGCACCTGGCCACGCGGCAGAGCTCAACAGGTGTATCCAGGACCAGAATCATCGACATCGAAACGCGAGGAGTGCTGCGAAGACCTAGTTCGAGACTGGTGTTGTTGGTGCCGGGAATTTCGCCGAGTCAAGAATTGTGCTGCGCACGAGGGGGAGAATGTCGGCCCCGAGACCCTATCAGGGCACCAAGGCGTAAGTAGTGGACGGGCCGCTATGCAAAAAGTAAGGTAGAAAATTTGAGTTACTAGTTAAAAACTTTAAAGAGACTTATTTCATGTTTTCTTATTTCTAATTAGTTTTATCTAGCTCAGATTTGTTACTAGATTTTGTATTTTAAACTAATAATCTACTCTTTTAAAAGGATTTCTTATAAGTGGTATTCTCGTTCAAGTATAATTACGTACCTAACTTGAAAATCCACTTTTTTGTTTATGGATAGATTTTGATGATTTTTTATTTTAAAGGATAGGTTTAATCCTAAAACTAATTTCTCCGTTTGAATTGTGAAAATTGGAACATTAGTTTAGAAATTATAGGGGATTTTGTAAAGTGAAAATGTGTCAACTTGCACTTTTAAACAGTTTTTGTTCTAAGACATTTTTATTATGTATAGTTAGGCTTTATAGTTAGCTTTATTTCTTTTTTTTATAGTTTAATTAGCGTAAGGACATAAGCAAGGTTATACAACAAAAATTGTAAAGAAATAATAGTAAAATATAAAACAAAAACGTGTGAAGTTCACACGCGATAGAAGTAAAACCTTCAAAAATGTTAACTTCTAATGAGATGAATGCAGAATTTCAGGAGTAGGATACTAGTAGGGCTTAATGGACATGATATTGATACCAAGTTTAAAAATATTTTACTTTTTTAGGGTTCCGTACGTCCGAATAAAAAAACGGAACACTTATAGGATCACTCGTGTGTCCGTCTGTCCGTCCGTCACAGTCAATTATCTCCGAATCTACTAAACCGATTAAGTTGAAATTTGGTACACATATCAATTTCTGTGACCCAAACGCAGAGGTGTGACGTGAATAGTCGAAATCTTTATATGGGGGTCACTTTTGGGGTCAAGATGTAAAATTAAAATAAAAAAAATTGCAAACTGCATTGTGTGACATATCAAATGAAAGGACTTGTTGTGAGGATCTCAAATATATTTTTTGTAATTTTAAAATAAATAGTTTCCAAGTTATTCAAGAAAATTGACCATTCCCCCCCTTATCTCCGAAACTGCTGAACCTAAAGTTTTGAAAAAAAATACAGAAATTAGTTTTTTACTTATAGATTATAGAAAAACCTATAAAAAGTCCATGATATGAAAAATAACATGGTAAATCACTCAATATTGTGCGTACCAACTTATATTTGCAGTTTGAATGTATGGGAGAACATGATTTTCAACTACAATGTTAAGATTGTTCTTGGAATAAATTCATACCAGCTACGGAACCCTTCATTGTGCGTGGTCCGTCACGCACTTGGCCGGTTTTTTTTTTTCTTCGATCGTCACTACAATATTCTGCATTCGTTTTCGGCATAGGTACTTAAAAAATCACTTTATTAAAATAAAGAAATAATTATGTAAACGATATACGTGTAACTACAATACACCACGGTTGTTATGATGCTTCTACCCAAGCTTTGTAATACGCAGGCGCGCACATGTACTATGACTCGCACAACGCTCGGACCCAAGCGTCGTGACTCGTGCGTAGCACGTACCACCACTATCAGCGTATTAGGTTTCTGCTTGAAGGCGCCCAGAGCAGCACCGACAATCTACGATGACTTACGAATATTCCCGAACGTATGAAGATGGGAGAGGGTACGGACAGCGCACAAAGTCCTCTTTATGCGCTGTCCGTACCCTACCTTATCACAAATATAAGAAACACTGTATAATGCCTTCTATTAATTCTCTTGCACGTTAAATCCCATAGATAAAAAAGAAGAAAGAAAAAGAAAAAAACGTTTATTCTGCACAAACAAAACGCACGTTACAAATAAAATAATTTAAAAAAAAAGACATAAAATATACAACGTAGTCTAAAGCCTCGTAGGCTCGTACTCAAGCTATAAAATATTGTCAATTTTGTCCAATTGCTAGATGTATGTGTTTATCTCTTTTTACGGTCGCTTTTTCGTTTCATTGACTTTCAAATCACAACGATGCTAAAGAATTTTCACTTCAAAAACACGGCTCTCTTTAAGGTAACGTAGGCCGGCCTCACCGGGTATAAATTGAGCGCCATTTACCGGGAAAAGTCCGTAAATGGACCGATGTGTCAAGATCGGGTTCACCAATTCCCGATCAGCCCAACAGGGCATAAAAGTGACAATCCACACGTCGAAAGACTACAGGGAGCTCACTCACCTGCTTCGCCAGAGAGGTGTGTCTTTCCACACCTACTCACTCCCCGATGAACGCAAAACACGCGTGGTGATCCGCAGGATCCCGGAGGAGATCCCCGTTGCTGACATTAAGGCTGACATCGAGTCACAAAATAGCGGCATTGTTGGTCAATGTCACCGCTGCCAGCTCTACGGCCACTCCCAAAACTTCTGCCACGAGAAACCCAGGTGCGTAAAGTGCCTGGGTGAGCACGGCACTACTGACTGCCCCCGCCCCAAAGACCGTACATTATGTACGGAGCCGCCTAGTTGCGTGCTGTGCGGCGAATCCGGGCACCCAGCTAACTACCTTGGCTACTCAAAGGCCCCCAAATCTACTTCCCGAAAGCTGGCCAAGCGTGCAGACGCTAGTCAGCAAAGGGAAACCCCCCCAAAGGACTTCAGCCCAAGTTCCCGAGTGACTGAGCTCCCAAAGGCCCAGTCCGTGGAATTCTTAAACCATCAATGAGCTTTCCCAGCTCTACTGCCCACCCAACCCCTTACCCCACCCACCGAAGCTAGGATGGATCCCAGAATCAGCGACACCTGTTTGACCTCTCCCCCATACTGAATTTCGATGTCATCGGTCCGATGACGGCGATGACTCCCACCTACTTTCCCAATAACGCCAATCAAACCCCGACGTCCTCGACGTGGCGCTCCTAAAGAATGTCAACCTACGGTTAGACACTATAGAAGCGGTACAAGAGCTCTCTTCAGACCACCGGCCAGTTATATTAAAATGTTCAACCAACATAAAAAAATAAAAATATATATTTTTTTAATATTGGTTATTTTATTTATGAAAACATTGATTACTATTTATTAAAGCATTTATAATGTTAATGATATAAAAAGATATTGAAAGTTACATAATTAAAGTTCCAGTATAACCGGTAAAAAAAAAAAATTTGTCATAATGGAGTCTCCGATTTCCGTCTCTGCCGTGCGATTCTGTCCATCTCACCGTGAAAACTTGGGTGAAGTGAGCGTGGAGTGAGTCATCAATAGTGTCAATCCTTAGCATCAGCATGACTCACAGCTCACTGAGCTCACTTCACCTTAGTTATCACGGTGAGATTTTTCCAGAATCGACCGGCTGTTCTTTAAACTTTAGGTAAATATACTCAGCCTATTGGTGAAAAGCGAAGAACAACTGAAGCAGCTGGCGACAATCATCAAAGCATGACTACTCGCATCTAAGTATACCTTGATATATCTTACGTATTATTTGATTACTTTTGCGATTTTTTCAAATTTCTATGTTAAAATACAAAATACAAACAAAACTAACACACATAACTACTACTATCAGCACAACATACTCTCACACATGAATCACTCAATACCTACATATTCCATCTTCATCATTACACCATATATACACCTTACACATGCTTGCGTTCATCACTATTATTCCCTAACCTACCTCAATATCATAAAAAATATGTTTTTAAATTTACTACGCCCTATCATAAGCTTCCCACACGTCTATAAAACAAATACCACCCAATTTTCTCGTAACTTTCAAACTACCTTTACTTTACCGGAAAAATGACTGCTAACATAAACAATTTAACTGACAACATCGACGAACTATCTGTATCAACTACCTTTACATGCGCACCTGAGGAAACCCTCTCCATTATAAAGCGTCCTAATAACTTCATCAAAATCCTGACACAAAACATTCGCTCTGTAAACCGTAACTTTTTAAACTTGCAAACGCTTCTGCACCGAATCTCTTTCGATTGCGATCTGGTTGTATTAACTGAATGTTGGTTACCATGCTCTAGCAATAGCACTATCCCGATTCTGAATAATTACTCCACGTTCATGACCACCAAACATATAAATCAAAGTGATGGTGTAGTGGTGTATTCTAAATCGGACCTGTCTGTTACATGTGAAGAGCCAGATTTCCACCGATCTGCATCTGGTCTTATTATAAAATCTAAATTTGACTTGGCGATAATCTGTATATATCGATCGCCGTCAATAGACAATATAAACACCTTTCTGACAATTCTTAACAACATTCTTCCATCGCTGCATAGATTTAAATCGGTAGTTATAACAGGTGACCTAAACGTGGACATTAAACCAACCACATCTGACACACGCTCCCATGAATACCTAAATTGTCTTGCCTTTCACGGTTATCTTCCTGCCCACACCATACCGACCAGGGGTGGCAATTGTTTAGACCACACGTTCCTTAAAACCATTTCTCCCACCCTGACATTTATTTTAACCTCCACAATAACTGATCACTCCTCTTCCTTACTTTGCATTCACGATAAATGTTTGCGAACGTTCGCGAAGTCGCTTATTACAAAAATTGACTATGAAGGGCTTGACAAATCAATTTCACAACTGGATTTCACCTCTATTTTCGGTATGAAAGACGCAAATATGGCTACCGATAAGCTACTGAATTTAATTACTGTATCCATTTCTGACAATACCACAGTTAGAAAAGTTTCATCAAAAAAGAGAATCCTCAAACCGTGGATCACTAGTGGACTATTGCGATGCATAAGAAACAGGGATGCTCTACACAAAAAAGTTAAAAAATTCCCAGGAAATGGAGTTCTAAAAATTACTTACCTTCGATACAGAAATTTTTGTGTTAATGTTTTAAAGAAAGCAAAGAGAACTTATGATACAGAGGAACTAAAAAAAGCTAGTAAAAACCCAAAAACACTATGGGACACTATTAAACGGGTAACTAACACTACAAAAACTAAAAACACATCTGCTCAATTACTAACTTTGTCATCTTCACCTATTGAGTCTTGCAACACTATAAACTCATACTTCGTCAACATTGGCGAGAGGCTTGCAAATGATATGATTCGGACTAGTTCTACGCAGCCATTGACCGTCATTCAACCTACTTCTGATATCACATCGACCTCAACATTCGTCCTCGACCCTACTGACCCTGACGAAATTACAACAGTCATCCATTCATTGCGCTCTGATGCGGCAACTGGCTGGGATGGCATATCACCTTACATCCTGAAGAGATACTCAACCTCCCTGGCACCCATACTATGCCATATTTTTAACCTCTGTTTTGAGACTGCCGTCTTTCCTTCTTCTTTTAAAAAGGCAATCATTCACCCAGTCTTCAAGGGAGGCGACGGGAACTTGCCGAATAATTACCGTCCCATTGCAGTTCTGACTGCCTTATCCAAGGTACTAGAACGGCTTATCAATAAACGACTTGTATACTATCTAGAACATTACAAACTATTATCACCACAACAATTTGGATTTCGTAAAAACAAGTCAACCTGTGACGCAGTCCAGGAATTAACTAACAATATTGTACAAAACCTGAACACTAATAAAAAGGTCCTTACAATATTTTTAGACCTTGCGAAGGCCTTCGACACCGTCCCTGTTCGCTCTCTCTTACTCAAACTTGAAAGGATGGGTGTCAGGGGATTGCAACTTGATCTCTTTCAAAGCTACCTCACAAATCGCTCCCAAATAGTGAAGATTGATCGGCACAGCAGCAATGAGCTCCCCATCTACTATGGCGTTCCACAGGGAAGCATATTGGGTCCCACTTTATTTTTAGCTTTTATAAACGACTTATGCAATTTAAATATCCCAAATGCCAAGATGACATGCTTTGCAGATGACACTGCTATAACTTTCATCGCCAACACTTGGTCTGAGCTCGAGGTCAAAGCACAGCATGGCTTTGATGTAGCGTTAAACTGGCTTTATTTCCATACACTTACACTTAATACCTCCAAAACCAAGTTCATTAACTACTCGGTCAGTTCAGCTACTCAACCAAACCCACCAATATCACTTAAAGCTCACATATGCAATTTGCAAAATCGAGTTTCGTGCCAATGTGCACCTATATCATCTACGGATGAAATCAAATACCTAGGTATAGTCATAGATAAGAATCTTAAATTTAAATCCCATATTAATGTCCTTACTGGCAGAGTTCGCAAACTTATATATATCTTTAAAACCTTAAGAAATATTGCTAATCCTATAATTATACGTAATGTCTATTTTGCCCTATGCCTATCTATTATTACTTATTGTATTCCCTGTTGGGGTGGTGCCGCAAAAACTATCCTTAAGCCGTTGGAAGTTGCACATCGCGCCGTATTGAAAGTAGCTACCTTCCGTCCACTAATTTATCCAACTAACCAGTTATACAAAAACTGCAATGTCCTCAACGTGCGGCAACACTTTATTCTACAATCAATTCTGTTGCAACACCGCATAACCCCCTATATTGAAATTACTAAACGCCGAAAAGATAAAATATGTACTCCCCCAAACACACGATTATCGTTTACTAAAAGATTCTTTTATTATTTAGGTCCGTCTCTTTACAATACTATAAACAAAAAATGTCCAATTTATAAATTGTCTTATCATAATTGTAAAAATACTGTCCGAACATTCCTTCAAAATAAAACCTACGACGAAACAGAATATTTTATAATTTAATTAAGTTATGACAAGTTTGTGTATTGTACCACTCACCCAAAACAGACTCACACTAACCCAATCCCCTTACGTACGCTCGCTTACACAGCCACACGGTCAGGCACGCTTACACAGCCGCACGTTCACGCACTGCACACACACACACACACACACACACACACACACACACACACACACACACACACACACACACACATATACAGACCCACATACGCACACACAGCGCGCACGCACACACACAGACAGACATACACAGCACTCACGCACACACACACACAATGCGCTTGCGCACTAATACCCTGTTATTTCTATTCCGCGGTAATACTTGTAACTGTACTTAAAAATATTCACTTTTAAAAATAAAATTGTAATACAATTAGAGGGGATCGGCACTGTTACTCCTTAATACAGGCTATGTCATAGCCTAGCAAGGAGAGCAGCACGTCACCCACTTGATTGCTAGAGATGTAATACTACCCACTTTGTAAAAACTGTTACATGTACTACAATCTGTTTTATGTACAAATAAAGATTATTATTATTATTATTATTATTATATTCCGATCACTGCTTATGAGCGTTTGCTCATAAGTGCGGCGCGCTTGCCCCGCCCACAAGGCCCTTCTAACCTCTTTTATTTGTTCTGGGTTGAAGTGATCACGCTACAAAAGCTATGTGGGATTAAATTCTATGATCCGTCAACTGACTAAATTTATGATATTTTTTTTATTTTAGAACCCCACAGAATAGTAATGTTTTGACAACTAAAATACTAGCTTTCAAATTACATAAAATTATCAATAGAATTAGCATAAAAAATATTACTGAAATCTCGATTATGATTGTAAATGTAGATATGCTTGGTTAACCCCTAGTATCAGGTGGGATGACACACAGCTCACTCCACGCTCACTTCACCTAAGTTTTCACGGTGAGAATCGCACTGCTGGTATTTTTTATTTCACTTGAATGCAATAGAATTTTAAGTTATCAGGATTTTACATGAGTGGCAAATAATAATTACAGCCAAGACTGTATGTCATGCAAACTTAACCTAAAGCAAGTCATACACAACCTAGGCTCTAGCCGGGCATTCATATTGTACTGAACTTATGACCCGCTGGTCATTAATGTGATTTGAATTTGGAACCACAACTGAGAAAATCGTATGGAAACATTAACAACAAAAAAACTTTGTTTCTATTAATGGACAGTCGACCAAAGAGTTCTTCACTTCATAATTATGTAGGTACTTACTAGCGACCCGCCCCGGCTTCGCACGGGTGCAATGCTGATCACTACATACTATAAAACAAAGTCGCTTCCCACTGTCTGTCTGTCTCTATGTATGCGTAGATCTTGAAAACTACGCTACGGATTTTGATGCGGTTTTTTTTTATAGATAAGAGTGATTCAAGAGGAAGGTTTATATGTATAATACATGCATAATATAGTAGAGAAACACTGATAATTTTAGAGTCATTATTTCTCGTAAAAAGTATAGGATAAAAAATCGTTATTGTGGGTTATCCCTAAGAGTAGACATAATATATACCATCGTGGATTTTTTTGTAGACCTTTTTAAGGTGTACAGTAAGCTTCAAAGAAACCGGACCCCCCTTTGATGATAATATCATACGTTTAAGTTTTTCGTATTGTTACGTAAATGGCGTGTTGGTCTAGTGGTTTGGACTGCGGCTTAGCATTTCGATGGTCACGAGTTCAAATCCGCGGATGAGATTTATTTTTTTCTTTTTTTTTAGTTTCTTTAATAGTTGATTAGGTGATTTTCGTAACTTTATTTCAGAAAACATCCATATTTAAGAAAACAAATGTAAAGTATGAGGTTTGTAAGAAAAGCCAGGCATGTTGCATAAACAATATTCATTTATTTCATTAATTACATTTCTAGGAATCCACATATACAGTTATTACGAGTATACAGTTTTCTATCTGTGTTAAATTAGGGTTATTTACTTAAAATGTTAACTAAATACAAAATATATACCCTGGGTGAGGTGTAGAACGTTTAACATTAGATAACGGTTCGTTTATAGATATTTCTAGTAACATAACTACAATATTTATTTATTCAAACTTGCAAAAAAATTATTTTTTTATACTCTGTATGATCTTATGGGGAAAAAAGCCTGGTTAAAAAATGAAATGTTGTCATTTGTGCCTGTGAATTACATAGGAAGAACCAACATGCTAAACTATAACAGTATAGCAATATACATCTTTCTCTTTTATCACAATTTCTGATAACCCTTTTAACACAGCATTAGAAAAGTATGTGAGGTCAGATGGTGCATCGTTAACACATTACAAGACTACTTGTAAACAAGAGTAACTGGATTCATAATAATAAAGGTTGTTTATTTTTGATTAACTACGAGATAATGATCCCACAAATATTGGGAATTATTAACACTTGCTCAAACGTTCCAATGCAATTTTATCAGTTAAGTTACACAATCAATCTGCCGAGTAAATTGTCTATTAATAACGCAGACGATGGCAGTCACTGTCTATCACTTCTTGAAGACTTTTCATGCCCGAAACCATATTGAAGCTTGCAGCACTATTTCGAATTAGTTCCCAGGTTTTGTGTGTCCCAAGGTGTCGCTCCGATTCATTAGTGTAAGCAGTTGGGTGAGATCGCATTTCACATCACCCGTCGCTTGATACCTTTGTAGCCACACATCTACGAACTATTTTTCTCTGTAATGAAAACAATAATATTAGAAATACATAAAAAATCCACCTTGTAAGTAATAATGCAACATGGTTGTAACAATAAATATATGTGTATAACGTAAATCTTACCGTTAAGCCCACATTTATCGTGCTATTTTCTTCTTTATGCTTTGTTCCTGTTCCCAGAGAACAACAATTATTTTAGCCTTCAAAAAGTTGTTAATCGCACCATACTATCGGTTAATAGAATCAACTGTTCAAAAACTTCGTAAATTGGATAATTTTACGACGAAGACATTACACACAAGCTGATCGGCACGAAAACGAAACGATTTGAAAAAGAATTATACCCTCAATCACAGTTTAGTAAATAGGGCGAAGAAGTATTCTAAATTCAACCTTAACTCACAGTTCATACAGCAGTTAAGTTTCTGAAGTAAAATGACGGTAGTGCAACAATCAGAATCAAGCACAATCAATTCAACCAAACAAGAAATCTATGCTAATTTCAACCTTATCTTTTAGTTAATTGAAGAGTTACGTATTGCATTTTGTAAAACAAGGTAGTGGACGGTAGGTGTATCTCACGTGGTGGAAGTTGAAATTTAAACCTTAATGTCTAGAAGATTAGACCGTTATCAAACTTGTTCGATAAAAGGAGTAATGCTATTCGAATTTTCGTTCAGATTACTAACTGAGCCAATAGCCTATTGGTATAAGGCACGGTCTTAATGATCGTCTGGCGCCTGGTGATGCGGGTTCGTATCTTATACGGCACGTAGTGTCTTTTTGTAAGTTATTCTTGGTATACGGTTCGGCCAGAAGGCGGAAGAAAATACCACAATACCTAATTATTAAAAACATACAAATAATATTTGAGTCGGATCGGTGGATGCTCGGGCAGAGATGGGTGCGGCACGGGCGGCGGGAAGGGAGCTGCTCGGGGCCAGTCACGTGACGCACCCGCCGTCGCTTGAGCGATTATTCTTTAAGTCTTGGCGGGGTTCGTTTTCTCTGACGCGTACTGTACAATACTGTAGTACATTATTTTGATCTATCTCGTAGGATTCAGCCAGCGTTTGCAATGTAAACGCAAAAAATGTGTTTATTTACGACATCACATTAGAAACCTCTAAAATTATCAGTGTCTCTACTATATTATGCATGTATTATACATATAAACCTTCCTCTTGAATCACTCTTTCTATTAAAAAAAAACCATCAAAATCCGTTGGGCAGTTTCAAGCGCCACCGGCCGGCTTCCCGGCCTGTAACGCCCGCATTTTAAATTTGTAATATCTTCGAAAATATTAATTTAAATTACATGCTGTAAAGGGCCATAATTATGTATATGAAATGCACAATGTTTTTAAGGTACTTAATTGGATAAGGATTAATGCTGTATTGCCTAAAATTGCTTCTTAAATAAGCCATTATTTCTCGTAAAAAGTTAAGGATAAAAAATGGTTATTGTGGGTTATCCCTAAGAGATAGACATATACCATCGCGGACTTTTTTGTAGACCTTTTTAAGGTGTACAATGCTGTAGTACATTATTTTGATCTATCTCGAATAGTTCAACCAGCGTTTACAATGTAAGCGCAAAAAAATGAGTTTATTTACGACATCACATTAGAAACCTCTAAAATTATCAGTGTTTCTCTACTACATATATTATGCATCTATTATACATATAAACCTTCCTCTTGAATCACTCTATCTATTAAAAAAAACCGCATCAAAATCTGTTGCGAAGTTTTAAAGATCTAAGCATATATAGGGACAGACAGACAGGGAAGCGACTTTGTTTTATACTATGTATTTTAGTCGCCGTCGACGAACAAAATCATCAGTGCGCGCGTACCCCCGCGTTAGAATGTTGGATTTGGGCTGACGTCCTATTGAAGATAATTATTATACGTTGTGTTTTTGATGAAATTGCATAAGATTGAAAAAATCAAAAAACCCGGCAGTATGTTATTTTAGTTAAATCTCAGATTTGATGCCACCAACTGCATCAGACTGCTTGAAAAGTGAGCTAGTTTTGAATCTTAGTTGCAGTAGGGTTTTAATTTTGTCATTTAATTTTAATTCTTTTAGTGTTATTTTTTTGGAATCGGTCTCCTCAAGCCCTTTATTTTGATAACCCACATAGCATAGTAACGGTACATAAGACCTTGTTGTCTAAGGTCCGCCATTTTGATTTTATAAAAACAAAACCTAGCCAATAACTTAAAGCTTAAAACTATAATATTTAAAACAGAAATATTTCCGCGGTCTTTTGTGCTTTTGTAAGGATTGGACCCAAGATTTTAGAACACCAAACGATGGCAACTGATAAACAGCACATTCGGCCACTGCATTTTATACGAATTCCAACAAGGATAAAATGCTTCTCAGGCACGGGAATCAATTTGTAATGTTCTTGTTGACGACGTTGTATTTTATATGAAACATGTAATTATTGGCACAAACGTTTTAGAAGTGGTAATTTCGATCTTAGTGACCAGCGGCGCCCTGGGCAGCCTCGAAAGTTTGAAGATGCGGAATTGCAAGCTTTACTGGATGAGGACTCAACGCAAACGTAAAAAGAGCTTGCAGCTCAATTAGGAGTCACCCAAACAGTTATTTCCAAGCGTTTGGACCAAATGGGAAAAATTCAAAAACTTGGAAGATCAACGACGGTCAACACATCTGAGACTACTTTTTTTTTTTTTTTCGCTGAGAAATGACATTACGCATCTCCGCTCGTCGGGGGACGGAACGGAGTATGTGGGACTCCCTGCCAGAGTGGCAGTATACCCACTAAAACTCAGCGGTGTTCCCTCATCGCCTTGATGGGGGGGGTCATGGGAATCCGGCTCAGCCTTTGCGTCCACAATCCCCCCGGCGCATGCCCGCCTAGCTGGCGGGCCCTGCATGTCCCCCCGGGTGGGGGGCTACGGGATGGGCCGGGAACACCTGGCCATTCCCGTCCGGCACTGGTGTAAGCCTGTGCAATGCAGGCGAGAGTGAAACCCCCGCACCCGTCGCCTGCTGGCTTCCACCTGGGAGGAGTCGGAGATGACTGTCATACTGACGTCTTCTTCGGCCCCTCCTCCGCCTTCGGAGCGGCGCCGCGAGAGGGTCTTCCTCCCGCACGCGCTCCGCCGCCTCCTTCTGGGACATGACGTGTTCGCAGAAGGAGGCAACTGCCGCCCAGGACCCCTCATCCCCCAGCATGGCGTTGACCAGGCCGGGGAGCGAGAGGTCCGTTCCGATCGCCGCGGTGAGACTGCGGCGCGGCCCGGACCACGAAGGGCACACCTCGAGAGTGTGTTGCGCCGTGTCCTCCACCGCGCCACAGTCGTGACACGACGGCGTCTCCTCTCGTCCGATCCGGTACAGGTACGATCCGAAACAACCGTGTCCGGACAGCACCTGCACCAGACGGAAGGAGAGGAACCCATGCGGCCGCTCGAGCCAGTCCCGCAGGACCGGCCCAATCGCGTCGAGGGTTCGGCGGCCGAAGGCTGCGGTGGCGAGGTCCGCCGTCCAATGGACGATGATGGCGTCCCTCGCCTCCCGCCGGACGGCTTCCCGCTCTTCCGGGGCGGTGCGTTCTCCTCTCGCCCTCCGCCCCGCCGTCCATTCATATACTCTGGCGAGCACCCACGCCTCGAGTTCCCAAGGCGGGGTGCCAGCCAGAGCACATGCCGCTGAGAAGCCGACCGTGCGGTAGGCCCTCGCCACCCGCTGGGCTATAGCCCTTTGGGGTGCCCGCAAAGCGGCAGCGTTCTCCCTCCTGCGGAGGGAGTCCTCCCAAATAGGGGCCCCGTAAAGGGCCATACTCCTCAAGATGCCGGCGTAGAGTTGCCGGCATCGCGCGCTGGGCCTCCCCAAGTTGGGCAGTAGCCACGAGAGGGCGCCCGCAGTCTTCAGCAGGCGCGTCGACAGCCCGCTGAAATGCGGGCCGAAACGCCACCTACTGTCGATTACAAGACCCAGATATTTCATCTGGGCCTTCACCTCAATTCGGACGCCCTCCACAAAGATGTGGGCATCTGGTGGTTGGCGCTGCCGAGGCCCGTGGAAGAACACGGCCTCGGTCTTGTGCAGCGCCACCATCAATCCTAGGCGGCGGATCCTCCCTGCGACCAAGGATCCGCCCGCTGAGGCCAAATTCGCCGCCTCCCTGAAACTCTCCCCCCGGGCGGTGAGGAGTGTCATCCGCGTAGCAGATGTCCGCCCTTCATACCTGGAGGCTTTTATTTAATTTTCATTTATTAATTTTTGCTTGAGTACCTACGTATAGTTTTTTATTGTATTTCTTGGTATATTGGCGTTGCTAGCTGACATATGGCAGATAATTGAATTTAGTGTCCTGTGTCTTGTAATGTTAATTACTTTGCATACCTTGTATTGTATTCAGTCAAGTATTTTCTAACTGAACAGACAGCTGTGCTGCTGGGGAGTTTGTTGCGCCACTTCTTCTTCCCAGCGAAAGCACTAGGAAGTGGTGAAGGGCGGGCGTTTTGGGGGACTGTCTTTTGTAATTTTGACGTTCGAAAAGTGCTGATTCTCAGCCTAGTTTGAATAAATGACTTTTGATTTTGATTTTGATTTTTGATTTTGAGATGACATTCGTGCCTCGGAGGAGAGTTCCCCGCAAGAGCCAGTCGTAGCCGACGTTCCAGAGGAGAGGTCCTACGACTGACCCCTGTGGAACGCCGGCTTCGACTGCGTACCGCCGGACTTGGCCAGCCCTGTTCACGAGGACGATCGCCCGATCCTCCAGGTAACTGGCCAGTAGACGCCGCATGTATTGAGGCACCCCGTGGAATCGGAGCGCCTCTAGGATGGTGCTGTGGGGAACAGAGTTGAAGGCGTTGGCTATGTCGAATGACACCGCCAACAATCCGTCCCCCGCTTCCATCGCCTCCTTCACCTGGCCCTTAAGGCGGGCCAGCGCGTCCACCGTGGAACGCTCAGCCCGGAAACCGAACTGAGCGTCCGACAAGTCCGGCCCCACATTCCGGAGATGGCCCTTTAGGCGGGCAGCGATTATCCCCTCGAACATTTTGCCGACCTCATCGAGCAGGACGATGGGTCGGTATGCCGAGGGGGAGTCTGCCGGGCGGCCCTCCTTGCGAAGGAGGCACAATTGCCCCTCCTTCCACGGTTTCGGGAACCTCCCAGACGCAAGACATGCGCTAAAGAGGTTCCGAAACCGCTCCTCCATTTGAGTGGCGGCAATTGCCACCACCCTCGCCGGGACACCGTCGGGGCCCGGAGCCGTCTTCTTAGCGCGGATATGCACAATCGCCGCGCTGAGTTCCGACTCCGTGACAGGAGGGGCCTCCTCTTCCTCCTCAGCTGGCCGAGCTATCCCCCGCGGAGGGTCCATCACTGGCGGGGTGAAGTTGTCCCTGCACGGGAACAGGGACTGAACCACCCCATCCAAGAATGAGGGCTCCAGGGTCTCGGCCACCGGGGGACCAAAGGGGCGCAGCTTGTTGCGCGCTGCCTTGTATGGCCTCCCGTAGGGATCGCTGTCGAGACCCTCCAGCATCTCCTTTCTCGCCGAGTCCCTAGCGTCGGCGATGGCCCGCTCGAGAACCAGCTTTGCCTCTATGTACACCTCATAGAGGTGGTCCTCGTGGGCGTGGTCTCGTCGACGCCGCCGCCGGCTCCGCGCGTAGGCCCTCCTAGCCTCCACGCACGCCGCTCGAAGCCCCTCCAGCTCCACCGACCACCAGTACACCGCCCGATTGGGCAGCGGTCGACCGGACCGAGGCATGCTAGAATTGCACACCTCGGTCAGACTCTCCCTCAGGTGTCCCGCCACGGTATCCACGTCCAAGCCAGCGGAAGGCGGCGAAAGCCAGTCCTGGATAAACGCCGCCTCCGCCGCCGCCTCCCTGTCCAGGCGTGTGAGAGCCCACCGTGGGAACGCTGACCGCCCCGAGAGGGGCCGCGTCTCTCCGGGGCCACCGGTGGAGATGTCGAACCGCACGTAGCGGTGGTCAGACATGGTCTCCACCAGATCCACCCGCCAGTTCAGCACGCGCGCGGCCAACGCAGGGGTGGCAAAAGTGACGTCCACTATCGAGCCACCCTGCCGCCGCACGCATGTCTGGACGTTTCCTCTGTTGAGGAGAGAGAGCCCAGAGTAGGCTGCCCACATCTCCACTGCCCGCCCGCGAGGGTCAGTGGCCGGGTTGCCCCAGGTCACCGACTTGGCATTCAGGTCTCCCAATACGGAGACCTGACGCGGCGCCACCCTGCCGACCACGGCGGCCAGGGCTCCGAGATAGTTCTCGAAGTCCTGGAGAGGGCGGTTTGGGGAGAAATAGACGCCCACGAGGGCTACCTCTCCCCACGCGGCGGCCACGTATCCCGGTCCCCTCTCTAATAGCGAGAGGGGAGGGGAGTCTGTGGAGGACCGCGCCGCTAGTGCCACCAAGCCGTCCTCGTCACCCAGCCAACTGCCGGGGATCGAGTAGGGCTCGGCGACCACCGCTACGTTCACCGACCACTCAGCCATGGCCTGCACCAGCAGGTCCTGGGCCGCTCTGCAATGGTTGATGTTCGCCTGGAGGATGCGGTGATTGGAAACCATTATTCCGACATCGCATCCCCCTCCTCAGCTACCGCCGCTGGAGCTGCAGTTACAGCGGCGGCGACAGCGGCGGTGGCGGCGACAGGGCGAACCTGCGCCGGCACTATGCCCTTCCTCGCGGGTGGCTGGCAACTCCTGCCCCCCATCCTGTGCCCCGCGGGGCGGCCACTGGCAGCACACGCCGGGCAGTGTGGCGTGGCGGCGCTGCAAGTGGCACTCCTGTGTCCCTCCTGTCCGCACTGGAAGCAAGACTCTCCCCAGTCGGACTTGGAGGGACATGTAGATCGGGTGTGGCCTGGCGCGAAGCACTTGAAGCACCGCGCAGGCTTGTCCTCAAGCGGCCGGACCAAAGCCGAGCTGAAGCCCACGAGCAGCCGTCCCTTGGTTGCCTTAAGGGCGGCCGCCGCCGCGGCGACTGGGCACTCGACGCGGATGGCGCCCATGCCGCGGCGGCCGGGCCTGATGGCTCCCCCCTTCACCGCACTAGCGCTGCAGCCTCCCGCAGCGGCAACGGCCGCCACCACATCCTCTCTGGTGACCGAATCGTCCATATCGATCACCTCCAAGGATGCGGTCATCTGAGACTACTTAGGTTATGTTCGGTCAACATATGTGGGGGACATATTATGTTGACCGAACATAACCTAAGTCATCGTATTAACACGTGTCTTTCTCTGCTTGCCCAGCAACAAAAAAAGGACTTCTTGTGGAGAATTGTGACAGGTGATGAGAAGTATGGCCATTTACTGGGCAAGGAAGCCGGCAAGTCATACTGCTGCATGACAACGCTCGACTTCACGTTGCTCGTGCAACTCATAAGACCCTCTAGGAATTGGGATAGGAAGGTCCCCCGCGGCATATTCACCAGACGTGGTCCCATCTGGTTATCATTTGTTCAGGCCAATGCATCTTGGCTTAGTGGATAAACAGTTCAAAACGCTGGGTGATGTGCGTAAATTGGTCGATGATTTTATCGCCTCAAAGCCTGCAAGTTTCTTTCGTGACGGCATCCATATGCTGTCCAATAGATGACGCAAGGTCATAGAACACGATGGTCAATATTTCTCAGACTAAGTTCGTTCTTCACTATTATTTTATAATTAAAAAAAATACTTAAAAATCTGTAACATACACCTAATATTCAAATCCATAGGCCGTTAGGATGCTTCGAGGTAATATGAAATTCCACATACCTACAAAGATACATAGTTAAGCATGTACGCATAAAAACATAACCCAGTCCTGTCATGTAGTCGGTAAACAGTGTATGTACATAACTAGGTATTCCCCGGTTATACTAATACGAGTAGCAGTTTCATAATATAAGTTGGTATAGCCTTTCATAACAAGCTACCCTCTTCTTTGCTAGATTTGCCTTTTAATGCATTTAAAGCTCAAGTAAAATCCAACCTTTGTTCAAAGGCATACTACTCCATCAACGACTACTTAAACGATAAGAATAGTTGGTCGCCCTGATTAACTCAAGACAATGTTTATGTTCTTTCTCCAGAACTAGATTACTGATAGGTTATATGAGCTCATTATACAATTGTTTTTATTGGGCTGTATAAGTCAAATCAGTTTAGTTTTATTTTTATTATATTATTGACATAATCAACCCATTTAAATGTTTTCTAATGAGTTGATTGCAATATGTGGTTAGCTAGTGACCTCGACGATTGATCATATTATTCTTACCTGAGCAACCGGCAGCAAGTTCGTCATGCTCCCTCAGATGTCACTGCTTGCGGTAGCGTCGGGGGTCGGGTTGCCTCCTTCCCTCAAATATGGCGAGGGGGTAATGGCTGATCTTTGCGTTATGCTCGTGAACGGGTGCTGCTTGTGGTGACTGGTCGTCTTGCTGACCATGGTTTTATTATTGTTATAATTAGTAATAACTTGTTTATTTAGTTTCCTTCGATGGTCCTAGTTTATCATTTGTGACTTCAAGCGACAGCTATGTAAACAGAACCCAGCATTGCATAAATATGTTAGCGGTCACGCCCTTCATACCTGGAGGCTTTTATTTAATTTTCATTTATTAATTTTTGCTTGAGTACCTACGTATAGTTTTTTATTGTATTTCTTGGTATATTGGCGTTGCTAGCTGACATATGGCAAATATTTCATTTAATTTAGTGTCCTGTGTCTTGTAATGTTAATTACTTTGCATACCTTGTATTGTATTCAGTCAAGTATTTTCTAACTGAACAGACAGCTGTGCTGCTGGGGAGTTTGTTGCGCCACTTCTTCTTCCCAGCGAAAGCACTAGGAAGGTGAAGGGCGGGCGTTTTGGGGGACTGTCTTTTGTAATTTTGACGTTCGAAAAGTGCTGATTCTCAGCCTAGTTTGAATAAATGACTTTTGATTGATAAACTACTAAATTCGATAATCGAATTGGTTTTTATCCTCCTCTCCGTACACATTCTACGCAGCAGTGGAAAATCGACTGACTCGATTGTTCTTGGTACGGATGTAGACGTTGTCACAGTCAACCGGCTCAACATCTGCTGCCTTGTGGACGTTTCTTATACCCTCCTTATTTTGTATGCGCTGTAAAATTATTAATAATCTTAATCACAACAAAAATAAGAATTATTAACAAAGTCACAAGCGTGGGACCTATTATATTATTAGACAGAGAATAAGAACAATAAAATTAGCACGTAACTACCTACACATTAGACAATAATATGTAAGACAGATAGGAACCTAAGTAGGTAAGATTCCACGTCAGCGTCAGCGTTTCCTAACTTGATCAGGCGCAAATGGAATCTATAGAGGATGGCTTCTACTTATAAAAAGCCATTAACTTATGTAATTTGACAAATATAAATCAGTCGACCTCGGCGCGGCGCGGCACCATCTGCGTCAATCTCATGTTAGCTGCGCTATCGACCAGGCGATAACCTCGCCACCGCACTTTGTCGAATTACATAAAAACAGGACATCGAGCCACACAATCAGTGACGCAGCAGTACAGCAACTAAGTAGCGATAACGAACACGCTCCGCCTGTCCGCTGTACTCCATCTGATTGTCTGTTAGACTGTTGCGCAGTGTGCTGGCAGGTCCAGCGCGCGGCGCCCCGCACCGGACGCACCGGTTCACCTTGCGCCACCGGCGGCTCCGCAAGCCGCGTCGCCACCCACACCAGTACTTACGATTGCCACAACATACGACGATACGTGTTGTTGTTAATATGACGTCATTTCTTTAAAAATGTCAGCGAGATTGGCTTGTTACTATATTTGATAATGCGGCAACATTCCATCACATTCATTTTGGTATTTCGATCAGCAAGTTCGTGCTCATTACTTACTTTGATAACTTCAAATGATATCCCTCGGGGTTATCTTTGTTTATAATAGTGGAACAACATATTTAGTATTGCGAACCAGTTCAAATCGTTTCTAATTAATTAAGCTATGTATTATCTATCAAATATAATTTGTATAAATATTAGCTGTAAGTACGTAATGAACCAAAGTATGTCCAGCTCTCGTGGTTAGTTTGTCTATGGTGTATTCCGACGCTGCTTTAATTTTGCTAGTGTTTGATATTTTCAAACTTCTGAATACCGACAAATCTTCACGAAATGGTCAGCTCTAGCCCCAGAGCTGTGGCCCTCTAGCTTAACTTATATCACCTTTGTTTTGTTTACTTAAGTACCTAAAACTCTTTAACCTATTAAAATTATTATTTTAGATATATTTAGATTATTTTGTACCCACTAACTAGATTAAGAAACTTTATGCTTGTGCTTAGTATTATATTACTTTGCCATATAATCTAGTCTTAGTTGAACAATAAATTTTTATTTATTTATTTATTATTGTGTCACAAGTACGCTATTATACATAAGTACATACAATCACAGAGAACGAGAAGAACTGTTCCACCGTAATACAGTTTTATACTTGTACTAGCGACCCGCCCCGGCTTCGCACGGGTGCAATGGAGAAACACTGATAATTTTAGAGCCATTATTTCTCGTAAAAAGTATAGGATAAAAATGGTTATTGTGGGTTATCCCTAAGAGATAGACATATACCATCGCGGACTTTTTTGTAGACCGTTTTAAGGTGTACAATACTGTAGTACATTATTTTGATCTATCTCGACGGGTTCAGCCAGCGTTTACAATGTAAGCGCAAAAAATGTGTTTATTTACGACATTACATTAGAAACCTCTAAAATTATCAGTGTTTCTCTTCTATATTATGCATGTATTATACATATAAACCTTCCTCTTGAATCACTCTATCGATTAAAACAAACCGCATCAAAATCCGTTGCGCAGTTTTAAAGATCTAAGCATATATAGGGACAGACAGACAGCGAAGCGACTTTGTTTTATACTATGTAGTGATACGGGGAACAGGGTGAATCCATTCTGTTAACAACCAAAATAAGTACCGACACTCAATACTCAATACATATTTTTATTTGCATTCCACAATGTGAACTTAGGTGGTAGGTACATTATAAAATTTACATAATATTAGATCATTGTGGACCCTGTCGGGCACAGCAAGATAGGATAGAGGAAGAGGGCTATTATTATATAATAATAATAATAATAATTTATTTGCAATACTGAAAGATGTACAATAAACATTTGAGCAGCATAATGTTACAACGACACATGGAGAAGTTATACAATAATAAGTTTGGAGCCTCTAGCGCCCTTGCTAGGCCCATCCTTTTCGTGGGTGCCTTGTAAAAAAGTACTTGTCCATTTTACGAGAAGTAAGTTACATTTACGCAGGAGGTAGGTGTACAGTCAAATAAATTATTTTACAAAACAAAGAAAAAACAAAAAATAAAGTAAAACTGATAGAAAATAGATGTGGAGTATGAGGGTGTGTAGACATGTATCGATGAGGGTGAGTGGATGTGGGTGTGTGGGTGTGTGTGTGTGTGTGGGTGTGTGGGTGTTCATGAGTGTATGAGTGTGTGTGAGTTAGTATGTCTGTATAAGTGGTATTCGGCTGTGAGGTTCTACATAGTTGATTGAGTCGATAATAAGAGCTCTGTGTTGTTATAGTTGAGCGTCTGGAGCCAAGTCAAAAGTTTCGTTTTAAGAGATATATGTGGAAGTGAGTAGAAGTTTAATATTTTATTAATTTTGTCATACAGATGGGGGCCTTGGAAACAGGGAAACTTTTTTGTAAAAGAGTAATGTGAACGGTAGGGTTGGCTTGCTTTGTCTTTGCGCCTTGTGGTGATAGCCTCATAGGGAGTGTTATGGTTCTGTAGTAGGACAGTGTTAAGCACAAATAATTGTCTGACTGTGAGGACTTTACAGATCTTAAATAGTTCCTCAGTTGGAAAAAGGATAGGCCGAAAGGTACTGACTTTTAGCACGGCTCTCTGAGCTCTTTCCAGCTTTAAGAGTAAGGTTTTGGGAGCACCACCCCAAGCACATATGCAATAATTTAGGAGAGACTGACAGAGAGCGAAGTAAGTGCACCTAATAATTGGCATGTATTTAACGCGGCGACAGATTAATCTGAATTTGGGATTAAAAAATAATTAAAGACGGTAGCAAAAATAGTAGGTTGGCAGCAGGGGCGTAGCTACCGCTGTATCAGCCGTATCAATGATACGGGACCCCCGAGCTACAGGGCCCCCAACGCGACGTGTGTAACCAATTTTGTTTTTAAATAATATACAGAACCTGAAATTCTTGTTGACCAATAAAAGGCCTGTAATGAATGAATACCCAATGAAAATATTAACATTATCGTTTTATTAGCTTATGGCTTGGAACAGTGGTGGCACAGTGGTAACGGCCCCGACTTACGAATTGTAGGTTGTGGGTTCGAACCCAGACAGGCGCTTTACTTTTGAAACAATACCCTCCTTTCAGTGGCGGACTAAGCTTGTCCGGGGCCCGGGGCGGTAATACAAAAAATGGCCGCTTGAATTTCTAGTAATATTTTGCAAAAAATTAATAATGCCTAAAAAAATGAAAGTATATCGTGCGTAATAATTATACTCTACCTATATCATGGGCCTCGCAAGCAGCAGGGTATTTCAGGGAGGTACATATTCATCTCCTCATTATGCGATTCATGAAAAGCAAGCAAGAATGTGAGAGCGAGCGACAAGAGCTCGTAAATCGAAATGTTTCACATATATATTTTTACCTTGTTTGGGATTGATTAAAAAGTACTTCTTAAGATTTGGGGCCCCCCTGGACCAGGGGCCCGGGGCGGGCCGCCCCTGCCGCCCCCCTCTTAGTCCGCCAGTGCCTCCTTTAGAGTTTCACCACACTCGGGTAAGAAGAGCCCCCTACAAATTTTGATACAGGGCCCCTTTAGGACAAGCTACGCCACTGGTTGGCAGCTACTGACGGCGGATGAAAAGTAGAAAATGGGCATTCTTAAATTAAACAACGAGGTTGTATATCAAGTACACTAATTATTATCTTTAATAATAATAAGGCGTAGTCGACGGAGCCCCGCTTCGCGGGGCCCCTATTTCTGTCTGCAGGGTTTAAAGGAACCTAACGCGAAGCGGATGACGGGGGCTCGTTCGCCCTTTCGACCCTAACCTGTCCGTGTCGGGGTGCCCCAAGTCACGAGCTCGCTTCGCTCGCTCTTGCATCCTAAGTTCTCAAGTTCAATCTTGTGTTTTTCTGGGAATGAGTCTTCAGAGATGCCTATAGTTGCCTATAATACAGTTTGTTATCCCACTGTTAATATTAGTCGCCATGTCATTATTTTTAGTAGCAAATAGATAGTCGCCCTTTTAAGTTGTTAGTCGCCTGGAAAATAATATTCCTTAATAATTTGGGGTTCTGCAACGTGGCGAAGTGTTTTAAAGACAAAAATAAGTTTTCTGACTCTTTTTGTTAGAGTCTCTATATGAGTTGCAAAAGTCAGGCCACTGTCAACTGTCACTCCGTGATATTTTATAGTCTTACATCTCTCTAGTTTGGGGCAGGTACAAGCTACCATACCCGGCTGTAAACACGAGTGTACTGTAAGGGTGTGCGTGTCAGGAGGTTGTGTGGAGTTTCGCATAGAGAACGTAAGGATTTTGGTTTTGTCTGTGTTTAGAGTGAGTGCATGTGTCTTAAGCCACTTCAGAACAGTATTGAGTCCTTTTTGTGCTGAGTTAAAAGTGTCGTGCCAAGAATCGCCGGAGAAGGTAATATTTTTTCCTTACTATAGAGCTAATCTTACGTCCAAATAAATTTAATTTGCTTAAAAATTAAAAATCATGCAATTAAGGGTTAAAATATTCATTAATATTATAATAGCATTTAATGATTAGGTATTGTTTTAGTTTATTTATAAACTAGCGACCCGCCCCGGCTTCGCACGGGTACAATGCTGATCACTACATAGTATAAAACAAAGTCGCTTCCCGCTTTCTGTCTGTCTCTATGTATGCTTAGATCTTGAAAACTACGCTACAGATTTTGATGCGGTTTTTTTTATAGATAAGAGTGATTCAAGAGGAAGGTTTATATGTATAATACATGCATAATATAGTAGAGAAACACTGATAATTTTAGAGCCATTATTTCTCGTAAAAACGCCCGCATTTTAAATCTGTAATATCTTCGAAAATATTCATTTAAATTGCATGCTGTAAAGAGCCATAATGATCTATATGAAATGCACAATGTTTTTAAGGTACTTAATTGGATAAGGATTAATGCTGTATTGCCTAAAATTGCTTCTTAAATAAGCCATTATTTCTCGTAAAAAGTTAAGGATAAAAAATGGTTATTGTGGGTTATCCCTAAGAGATAGACATATACCATCGCGAACTTTTTTGTAGAACTTTTTAAGGTGTACAATACTGTAGTACATTATTTTGATCTATCTCGAATGGTTCAGCCAGCGTTTACAATGTAAGCGCAAAAAAATGTGTTTATTTACGACATCACATTAGAAACCTCTAAAATTATCAGTGATTCTCTACTATATTATGCATGTATTATACATATAAACCTTCCTCTTGAATCACTCTATCTATTAAAAATAACCGCATCAAAATCCGTTGCGGAGTTTTAAAGATCTAAGCATATATAGGGACAGACAGACAGGGAAGCGACTTTGTTTTATACTATGTAGTGATATGTCGGCGCGAGCGTGGGCGTAGCGGTAACAGGGCCATCATCATAATTTCTTGGTACGGGTTCCATGAGGAAGGTGGGTACTCGGGCAACCAGTAAAACGTAGTTTGAAGCACAAATCACAGTCACGTTTATTCGGTAATTTACAATCACTTTATGAGCAGTAAGAACCAAAGGTTTGTACGGTGAACATGACAGTTCCGATGGTATGCTCTCAACCGTCCGGGCGTGCGCTCCGCAAATCGACTGCCGGCCGCTCTCCAATCGGCTCTGTCCACGTGTAGAAAATGGCGTGAAGTTATAGCGCCACCTCACGACGTTCACTGTACTAACCGATCAACCAATGAGAATTAAGTTCCGGTTGACCAATATTATGAAATCAACCGGAAGTAGTATTTTGATTATTTTGTCGTCTTGATATCGCTTGCGACGACAAATATATCAAATTTTTGTTCATTTTTAATTGCTTCTGGTAATTGATTATATATTTTAACTGACATTACTAAAGTGGGAGACAGACAGACACACATGTGTTCCGCAATTACCCCGCGCTGTAGCCGCAAAAATACAACGTGCGAGCTATTCGCCAGTGCTATACGCTGAGCTTATTTGTGCTCCTTCAAAAGTTAGTAACTTTTTTTTGTCAATTTTAGTTCTCATCTTTGGTAAAACCAGAAATCCAGCTCGACGACTGCTACGTTGGGTACCTTCTTTTGTTGTAGGAAAACAATAAATTCTTCTTAGCGTATCGATGGCAAAAAGTTCAAACATCTTTGGCCCAAAATTCAGCTGCGCGAACTCCGCTCACTGACGCATTCGTTAGATCATCAAGTGCACAGGTGACAGGGCATGCGGCGCAGGATAGAAGGTATGCCAATGTCTGTGGGGAGGTGCCGAATAAGCACTTGAAATCTGAGCCATCCGTGAACCGCCATCTGTGGAGGTTGTCTTTGGTCCGGCCGACTAGGGTTCGAAGTCCCAGGCGGAAGGCTCTCAGATGGTTCCATAAAGTTGTCAGGGGATAAATTAATCTGTATAGGTACTTTTATTGACAGCCTAATGTTCATTATTGTGGTAATTTGTGCATATTGATGTTAAATATGGGTTGGGTTGTTTTTCGAGGCAACATTCGTTACTGTTGCCTCGATAACATCAATCCTGTTCTGTCATAACTGATAACTGTAGCCAGCCAGATGTTTTCACATTTCACGGTTAAAGAATAAACAAACAGACGGACAAACAAACAGACGGACGTAAGCTTAGTAGTAGATTTCCTTCGGCACCCTGCAGCTGTAGGTTCCTTCGCCACCCTGCAGCTGTAGGTTCCTTCGGCACCCTGCAGCTGTAGGTTCCTTCGGCACCCTGCAGCTGTAGGTTCCTTCGGCACCCTGCAGCTGTAGGTTCCTTCGGCACCCTGCAGCTGTAGGTTCCTTCGGCACCCTGCAGCTGTAGGTTCCTTCGGCACCCTGCAGCTGTAGGTTCCTTCGGCACCCTGCAGCTGTAGGTTCCTTCGGCACCCTGCAGCTGTAGGTTCCTTCGGCACCCTGCAGCTGTAGGTTCCTTCGGCACCCTGCAGCTGTAGGTTCCTTCGGCACCCTGCAGCTGTAGGTTCCTTCGGCACCCTGCAGCTGTAGGTTCCTTCGGCACCCTGCAGCTGTAGGTTCCTTCGGCACCCTGCAGCTGTAGGTTCCTTCGGCACCCTGCAGCTGTAGGTTCCTTCGGCACCCTGCAGCTGTAGGTTCCTTCGGCACCCTGCAGCTGTAGGTTCCTTCGGCACCCTGCAGCTGTAGGTTCCTTCGGCACCCTGCAGCTGTAGGTTCCTTCGGCTTCGGTTCCGGCCCTGTAATCCACCACGCGGGCGCAGTATGGGTTTGTAGATGTCACGTCTTCAATTTTTTTGCTCTAGGACATTCCGGTTTCTTCACGATGTTTTCTTCACCGTTTTGAGAGCAGTGGTGATGAAATTTTTTACACACAGTAAAGCGCCTGCCTGTGTTGGAACCCACGAGCTCGTAAGTCGGGCCGTAAGTCGGGGCCGGTACCACCGGGCCACCACTGCTGCAATCGTTAGTTAACGAAGTTAACATATCCAGTAACGGATTAGCTTTTAAGTTAACTTTACTATCTTTATAGATGTATGTGTTTATCTCTTTTTAATGTCGCTTTTTCATTTCATTGAGTTTCAAATCACAACGATGCTAAAGAAGTTTTCACTTCAAAAAGATAGGTAGCATCATTGTTTACTTCAAATTCATGGTACTGTATGAAAGATTCATATTTGCATTGAAATAAAAGCTGTTATTATCCCGCGTACGAGAAAATTGAAATTGTTCGACAACAGCTTGTGTTTGTTTACCTATTTTGGCGGTTACTTAGTTTTGCGCATGTGATGGCTTGACCTGAAACCCTTAATTGTTCAACCAAAGCACCTGCCATCTAATCTCTTCACCACCCTTGGTTGACTGGTAGAGAATGCCTAAGGCATTAAGTCCGCCTTTGTACCTTTTTTGTGTGCGAAAAGTTTAAATAAATAAATAAATTAATGAACGTTAAAAATGGGCAAAACCTGAAATAGTTTGATCAGAATAACGAGCAGAATCAATTGAACCACTTTTTAATATAGGTCACTATCTTCAAAAAATCTTCATTAAAAACGTTGCCGTGTCTATTTATGAATAGGTCAAGCAAGCCAATGTCAGCGCGGCGCAGCGGCCCGGCGACGACTCCTCAGTTGGTAAAGCGTCGTCGCAGACGCAAGAAACGATCAGAATGGCCAGCAAAACTATAACAGCACATAAAACCTTTACAATTTTTTTACTGACATATTTTCTCTCTGAAATAGGTCAATTGAATTAAAAATCAGTTGGGGTGTCTGAGGTTTTGCGCATACACGTTAGCTGCGGCACCAATTTTTGCAAACCTTCCGTTCCTGCGGCACGAGGTATTATCGGCCCGCACCGTGACCAGACGTTTGGGCGACACGCGGTCTATTAGACCCCACCTCCTTTAACAGACTAAAATCCATTTTCTGGCGCGAAATCAAAGAAAATGAAAAATTTTGGTCCTTATCAATATAGACCACTGTCCATATCGATAAGGACCAAAAGTTTTAACTGGGGCGACGGTAGATTAGGGTTCATCAATTCACTAATTGATGAACCCTAATCTACCGTCGCCCCGGGATCTGATAGCTAGTTTAGGAATTATTGACAAAACAAAATATGGGATCTTATACACCTCGTAACGCACTGAAATAGGGTAAATTTTCGCTAAGATTAGTGATGGGTAAAATAAAATCGACGCAACGACGTTTATCTATTTTTGTGTGAAAATCTTAATGCGGTTCACAGATAAGATAAGATAAGATAAGATATTTATTTGTAGAAATACAGAATATAAAAAAAAAGAAAACCAGAAGTAGAAAAGAAACTATCCTATTTATTCTGCCTCGGGCTTTAAAAATACACTTATTAGAACTTGAATTAACATACAAAAATGAGTAACAATATACTTTTTTATAAAAAATAGTAATATATATTTTGTACTTATTTATGGGTGTTTTTCATTAAAACAGGGTAGACAATAAGATTTTTTGCTCTGAGAGCACTGAGTCATAATCTTTTTGGATTTTTTGTCAGCTCACGAGATGGTAAAAATGTGCGTAGTTTCTGGTAACAACCAACACATCTTCTTCTTTTTTCAACCTTTTCGAGGCAATGACGTGCGCTGCTTTCAGGTGCTGAAAAATAACAAAAATGTAAAGACAAACAGTTTTATAACGTAATAAAACTGGCATTGTTACTTAGGTTAGATCGTAGATGAGAATAACAATGATAATGTAATAGTAAAATGGTAATAAACTGCATTAAATGAATGTGTTTGCTTTTTGCTTAAAATGTTGAAAGAGTAGGTAGGTAAGGTAGCTTAAATTCAAAATAATTTAATTTTGCGAAAAGGAAACAATAATAAATAACTTAATAATGACCAAATGTCAGGCTTAGTTTATGAAAGCTTCTACACGTTGGCTGCTTTGCGTTTTTTGTGGAGTTTTTCACTACCTACAAAAATATCAATTAAAAACTTACCTGTTTTGTTTCTGTTTCTGGGTTTTTTAAAATTAACTTCTTCCGACATCGTTTAGATTTGTTCGGCGATGTAAAAGGACGTGCTCTCCGATCGACGTGATGCACAACACTAGTCGCGGGAAACTCGCGTTGGATGCGGTACGAGGTCCGGGGGGATATGGGACGTTTTAGCCTCGTTCCGCACGGCATTAAAATTATATTAATTCAGTGCGGTACGTGGCCTAAGACATCCGGTACCAAGGTAGGTATACCACCGAGTCCGGGACCATTAGCGCGTCTCAAATATTTATCTCTTTTCTAAACTGGACCAAACCAAAGCTATGCCCTTCGCACGACAGAGATGTTCACGTTTTTCCTTGCCGCACGCGCACTACAAGGAAGTTGCATGAGGGATGATTTAGGCCTCGTTTCGCACTTAACGTGTTAACGTTACACGTTGTATATGAGGTCCCATTAAAATAGATGGACAAACTTTTAGAAATCATTCAGACCACCAAAATAAGGACAATGGTAAAAAAAAATATATAAGAAAAACGCATTAGAAACTTACAAGAAAAATAATCAGCTAACGAAAATACATTAATGTGCCGGCAATTTATTATCTTAGGTCAATATAAAATCACTTTAATCAGTGTTTTTTTGCTTGGATATCTTTGGTTAGACGTACTGAGCGTTGTGTTAAAAGTCCATCTATTTTAATGGGACCCTGTATACAACATTATTTTTAATACGAGTATATGGCAAACCCGAAACACGTGTCTAGTATTTTTATGTAAAGAATCTATGTACAAAATTATAAAACTGTATCATGAAAAATCACGAAGTTATAAGCTTGTTATGTTACCTGATTGTCCGTACAAAAAGTTGGTTAACACGCGCCACCGGCGCGGCCGACCGGCTGTGACCCATGTTGTGCGCATAATTATGATTGTGGATATGTAGGTACTTAGTGTCGCTCGATGTCCAACTTTTTACCATTTTAAAATATTTTTGGGACAAAATATAACATGGTGTAAAAACTATTGGAATCTATTCAGTTACTTATTCTGAACAAACTATATTCAAGTTTGCAGTATACTAAAAATAATGTTGTATTAGATGTAGATTGTTCAGGCAGAGGATATACTCCTTCCTTAGTTCTGGGTTCCCAATTTTCTATAGACATCCAAACCAAATATTAATATTAATTTTAATGACGATCGTTATACACTAGCCACGCACGCCAGGCTCACGGCACAGCATTATGTTAATTGTTAATACCAGTTCCCTTATTTACATTTGCATTTATTTGTTTTAATTAATTACTTGGAATATTATTATCTTCTGGCGCGCTGTCACGTCAGCGCACACTTGAGCCGTTCGGCGTTCTGCATTTTTTCTATGAAACTCCATACTGCAGCGCGCACAAATTCGCTTCGTAACGGCATCGCCTAACCTCGGTATTAGCTAGAAACGATCACGGTAAGCAGGCACCGAGACACCTCGCGAGACAGCGTGTTGACTCCCGAGCTTGCGGGCTTGTTGGGCTGGACGTCAGGCCACAGTAAATATACAGTAAAACATCTTCATACAAACGTGCCGCTCTCGGTTTGAATGTGTGCGTGCGCGCCGCGCGCCATGTCGGCACGCGATTTCACGCACACGCTAACATAATATATGGGGGAATAAGGTGGCGGCAGTGCGGGCTGTGCAGCGCGACTGTGAGCACGCGCGTACGCTACATGACCGCTTGCGTTCGTCAACTCTCGCCGGCGGCGGCCACTTACTCGTAAATTACGAGTATCATGACTTCAAAAAGGGGAAAAAAATATTGTAGTGTTTTCGGGTGCCTCAATAATGATTTCGCAAACCCGGACTTATCATTCTTCATACTTCCTACTCAGCCAGAAATGTAAGTACCTACTTATACTTAAATATTATTAGAAAATGTGGTATTGTATTGTTTATTTCACAGTTTATTTGCTTTATTAATAGCGTAGCCGAGTCGCATTTTTCTGAATACTATGTTTAGAGCTAAAGTTTATTTTAAAAAGTCTAGTTTTACTATAAAACAGAGGATTGAGTACGAAACATCGTTTAGGTAAACGTATTTGTCGCGTAGGTATAGTTGTAATAAGGGCAATTTCACAATAATTAATATTGCAAATTAATTACTTTTGAAATTATTATTTTTTCTACTGTCTGATGTGTTGTTCAATCCAAATATGGTTCCGGTAGTCTGACGATCGACTTATTTAGTCGAATACTTGTGTGTACATCGACTTATTAAGTCGATGCGCGTATCGTCGTCTAAAATGTAAACAAATTTCGTCAAAAATAATTCTATCCCGTTTATACTTGAGCATAGTGTATCCCGTTTATACTTGAGCTTGTTCGAAAATATTAACTAAAAGTAAAAGTGACAACCCTGGGTATCAACGCAAGAGTAGGCTAATAACTCGGCGGGCGGCCTTAGAAAACCTACTGTATATTTATTTACTGTGGTCAGGCGCTCAACGCCGTGCCAAATTATGTATTCTGTGGCCGCGCTAAGTAATACCGCCGCACAGGTATTGAAAAAATATCAGTGTACCTGAGCGTGTGGGGGATCATTGGAATTAAAAAAATTATGATGTTTCATGAGTCAATAGTTAGCAATTTGGTAGAACTTAAAAAAAAAACAGTTTAAAGATTGTTGGTACCTATTTCAAAATGTTTTTGGGAACTATATTTTCTATCACCAAAATTTATATTTGTCATCAAGTTGTATCACCTAATAAATAGATCTATCGCCACGAAATATTTTCGTTCTGAGATAAACAAAAATTGTTCCCAGGTATGAATTATCAAATTAATGTTAATATATGTGTAAAATAAGACATCGATAACCAATAAAATTATATTGCATTACATGAATATAAACTTCGTTCTTATAATAACAGTTTTGTTACTTAAATAATAGCTCTGTGCTCAGAATGGTAGATCTGTCACCAAATAAATCGATTATCGATCCCTGACTGCGACTCCTTTTTATTTGATATTTTGTCACCAATACAGTAGGTAGTAACATTTTATTTCGTTCAGATATTAAATTAATAGTATTCGTTACCAATTTAATACATCAATTTATGATTTTAATGAAAAAATTATTAAAGGGGCGGAGACAAATTGGCGCGCTTTAAAAATTGACCAATCCGGCCTCAACGATGGGTTGTAGGTAACGGGGTATAATTTAGACGGCCACCAAAAATATTTTTAAGACTCTAAGCCTAGGCACCAAAATGGATTAACGGTCACCAAAATGGATCAACGGTCACCAAATTCTATCCAACTCAAAGATTAATATTAATAAAATTTTTTTGGGCACCCCGACACGGACAGGTTAGGTTCGAAGGGGATGACGGGGGCTCAAGTGAGCGAGCGGAGCGAGCGAACGAGCCCCCGTCATCCACTTCGTGTTAGGTTCCTTTAAACCCTGCAGACAGAAATAGGGGCCCCGCGAAGCGGGGCTCCTTCGACTACACCTTATTATTATTAAAGATAAGTAGCACAATATATAATATTTAGTCTAAAGTGTATTTTTAAGGCGTCCATATATTTTTATGACAGACAATAATAGGAAAAAATGGATTTATTTCATAATATTTTAGGAAACGTTATTTGGTGACCATTAATCCATTTTGGTAACCGTTTAGAATTTTTTTGGTTGCGAAATAGGTACTTTTTTGGGTGGTGTTTAAACATAAACCGTAGGTAACTAGGTTCGATCACACGATGCGCGACGCGGGCGGCGTGCGAGAGAGATGCAAGTTTACTTCATTCGCGATTTCACGTTCATTGTTGTAGGTGCATTTTATTATCGTTGTGTATAATTTGTTGTTTTAGTTAATTTCTTAAATGTTTATTTTTGATTATGGCATCAAGTAGTGGTGAAGGTAATGCAAGTCATTCAAAAAGTTTATCGTCGTTTGTGATTTATTGGTGATCTCTTTAAATTAGTTTGCTTAAATACTTATTAGGACACACCTATTATAATACATACAAAAACATTTATTTGGTACTAGACCTTATATCTCAGGATTTTAGGTGATTTATTGTGGAACTGATTTTGCATTGTTTGGTGACTACATTTTGGTGACAGATCTACTATTTTGAGGACAAACCCTATTATTTAAGAAACACAAAACTAATGAAATTGGTGATAGCTTAAATGATACCCAATGTTTTTTTTAAGTTCCACCAAATTGTTATTTTCCAGAATTTACTGTCGGTGCCTTAGTTGAAAAGCTACACAGTTTTTTTTGCCACTTTGACATGCATATATCTTTAATAAAAGAATAAATAAAAGGCAAAACGGCCCCGCATGGCACCTTGTAAAAGCCGAGAAAGATAAGCAAATTGAGGTATGTGGTAGGTGGACTCAGCGATCATTGTACCGATAATCGTGATAGCCAATGGCTTAATAGCCAAGAGCCTCGACCAACACCTGAGGAAGCTCTCGTAAGGCAGCTGGATCATTCAGAAAGCAGGCCTCGATACGGCTCGCATTGTGAGGAGGTTCCAGTCTCTGGAGCCCTAACCACCGGTAGTATAGATCCTGCTATCGACAACGGCGAACCACAACTTCAGTAAACGTTACATCACTGTGATTCCGACTTCTGAACTAGGACATC
>OX451396.1:21836739-21876267 GCA_949629135.1 Eremobia ochroleuca
AATCATTCAGACCACCAAAATAAGGACAATGTGTAAAAAAAAAAATAAGAAAAATGCATTAGATACTTTAAAAAAAAAAAAAATCAGTTAGCGAAAATGCACTAAACATTTTGGTTACCCAATGCATAAACACATCCATGTCTGCTATCTCAATAAATTCTGATTCTACGAAATAATGGTCCAGGCGCACGTGGCCATGTCACCACCCGCCGGTTTCATTGTTCAACTCATGCCATCTCACTCTAACATAGCCCTACACCGCGGGGATGCCCGGGGCGAAGGGCCGCTGACGTAAAATATGACAAATTGACAATGAAGCCATTTCAGTTTTTCGTCGCGCAACCGAGCCAACAGAACATGTTACATGAAAGTCTGCGTGTGTGTTGTTACGTAGTTATCACAATCGACAACAATGCCTTATTACGCGTACAGCAACCAAGAATACTTGGAAATGGTCCTGTGTTATCGTGAGTGCAACGAAAGCTTACGACAAGCCCAAATCCTTTATCAAGAAAGATTTGGAAGGCGGCCGAGCCTCACCATAATCCTGAGAGCAGTACAGCGCCATCGTGAATGTGGCACCTTCATGCCACCAGCGGTTGACGCAGGAAGACCGCGCTATCCGGTGCGCCTTGAAGAAGACGTTTTAGATTTCTTTAGAATACACCCCACGGCGAGCACTGCCGATGCCGGTCGTGTATTCAACGTCAGCGATTTTTACGTGTGGAAGAAGCTCCTTCGTGATAAAGGCCACCACCCATATCATTGCACTCGTGTGCAAGAACTGAACTAAATTAACATTTTGTAGGTGGCTACTGCAACAACCCCCAACGTCACATTCTCTGGACTGATGAATGTACTTTTACACGTGTTGGGTTATTTAACATACATAATTCCCATTACTGGACAACTATTAACCCAAATAAAGTGAGACCGGATTATTACCAAACACGGTTTAGTGTAAATGTGTGGGTAGGAGTGCTAGACAATAAAGTTTTAGGGCCTGTTTCTTAACCGTTTAAACAATAATACGTACATAGACTTGTTACGTAACGATGTTGAAACAATGTTAGAAGATGTACCCCTGGTAGTCTGGCGTGACCTCTACTTCCAGCATGATGGCGCGCCAGCACACTTCGCTGGAAACGTAAGAGACTATCTCAATTCTCGGTTCGGAGACCGGTGGATTGGTCGGGGTGGTCCTGTCCCGTGGCCTGCTAGGAGCCTGGACTTGACTCCGCTTGATTTTTATTTCTGGGGTCGTGCTAAAGATTTATTGTACGGTGAAAATGGACACTTAATAGCCAGCGTGAATGAGCTATGTACGCGAATCACCCTCGCATTTGAAACAATAAAAAGTGAAAGTGACACTCTTTTAATAGTGCAAAGAAATTAAACGCGCTCGCAAGTGCATCGCTCAAAACGGTAGGCACGTTCAACAATGAATGTAATTACGTACCTATCCACCTATCGTCGTAGAGTAAGTAGTATTTATATTAATTATTGTAAATAGGGCTGATTCTAATTTTTAACCATGACTGATTCAGTGTTTTACTGTTATCGAACTTTAAATAAATAAAAAAGATTCATAACACTACATTGTATCCACTGCGCGCTTGTTTGTTTACAACTTTCTGCATTTGCTTTAATACTTTGATAACAGTTCAGCACGCAATTAGACAGTCCAAAGCCTGGTAAAGTGTGATGGGAAATTAGAATCTTTTCTTTTCGTACCTAGACGGTTCATAATCATGTGTTCAAGGAAAGTTTATTCACCCCCAATATTAGCCTGTTTTCAAATTGCGCGTCTTAGGTTATTTATTTTCGACTTTATTTTAAGGCTCACAATGTTGATTTTTGTTTGACACCTCGCCATATGTGTCGGCCCTAACAGTACTGGCCGCCCGAGTGCAAGTACTTACCCATAAGGATGGGTTTATTCTAGAGTGCCGGCTGTGGTGCCGAACAATTTATTATTTTCGATCAAAATAAAATCACTTTAATCATTGTTTTTTTTTGCTTGGATATCTTTGGTTAGACGTACTGAACGCTGTATTAAAATTTGTCCAACTATTTTAATGGGACCTTATATATTAATATGCATGTAGTAAAAAACAGTTATTTCAATATTACAATCAGACACTCCAATTTTATTTATTATGTATTGATTGGTTTACCAAGGCTCGCACCATTTTGTGACTACTCAAGTTGTCGAGTTCAAAGTATCTTGTTTATTTGAAATGACTTGTTCACGTATTATGGCAAGCTTAACCCCTAGTTACTTACACAAAGGAAAGCACATAACTTGCATGGGGTCTTTAGAGAACTCAATTGGTCAGGTCTCAGGTCAAACTCTATGGTTCCTAATTCTTAATTCAAATTAATAAATAGCTATTAAAAAATACTGTTTTTAAGAAATACAAATACAACTTATACTAAAATCTTTCTGGACCTGCACACTAAAACAAAAAATAAAAACTTCTAAATTAAAGGATATTATTTTTGAAACATGAGATCAATTTATTTATTTATTTATCCTCCTACTGGAACGCCATATAGCAATTACACCAACGGAGCAAAAAATTACTTAATGTGCTGCTTCCCATCCATCCTGTGCGTGGTGGACATTGAACGGGCGGCGATGGAACAAGGGTTCAAATACATATAATTCATATTATTATGCCATGTGAATTTATGTCATCACAGATTTGGAAGTACCTGTACATTTACAAAAAACTGCATTTTTCTGCATAAAAGGAATCTTTATAAGATTTTTTTTTTGTCTGTATGCCACAGGTTTTTTTATCATTTGTTAATGTTTGTTTTTTGTAGGTATTCCCACTGGTTCTGTTTACAGCTCATAAATAGTAAAACTAGTATTAAGAGTCTAATTAAAATTACCAGTTCAAACATTTAAACAATTATTAGCACTTGGTCAGAATGTGTGATGTATGAATTCACAGATTTCTGGATGGCACATATGGATTCACTGTTGTCTGATAATAAAGCTTCATAATAATGTAGGTACTTTAAATATAAATAATTAAGTTAATTCAAAAGTTATTTCAAAAACCAACAACAACAACAACACAATTTACATTCAAATAAACAAGACTCCACACTTGGACCTACTTATATACAAAAAGCATTACTTAACCAACAATATCATAATTGACTATGACATTGACATGGGCCTCTCCAATCGCATGACCCTAATACACCAAACTAGAAGAATCAATAATGATATAAATATTTCATCTGTTTACCATTCCAAATTTCAAAAAGTCCTGTGGAAAGCTGGATGTTTACAAAAAAAACCGTTTATTTTCGTTCATCATTTTAGCTAAGGATACCTAAAGAACTTGTAAGATTCTCAATTGCAAGAAAATTGAAAAAGCTTGATTTCACTAATCAGTCTTATTTGTCTCTAGATCTTCCTCTAGATGCTTGCTAACCTAACACAACACATAAGCCTAAGTTTACTCTTACTAAGAACAAACTAATGACCTTTAACATAAAAAATAGTATTTACATAGACTTAACTACAACTGGAACAACTTACGCTTTCTTTAGTAGTCGTAGTAAAATGAGATTAAAATATGGTTCATACCTTCATGTCAGTGCTTTTTTTTCACAATTTTATCAAAATTAGTGACAGTTCTTCAGACCATAGTAGACAGAAACTATCTCAATGGTTCAGGTTCTGGACTGGAAATACCTACGAAAAAAGGGTGCCTACCTACAACTCATATTGTCTCAAAAAATGGCTGCCATTGCTAGGGTTGTATCAATCAAGGAACATTGGTGTTACTATAACGAGTATCGATACTAAATACGAGTCGTACTAGTTATCACGTTTGGATCATAATATAGTATACTAACTTATAGTCCGTTCTAACTAAGGTTGCCTACTTTATAGTAACGTATCCTAGTTTATTTTCGATAAACATACTTTATAATTTTGCATAAAAATACAGTATGCGAAAATACTTTATTTCTAATCTTTTGTTATGCGTAAAAGACTCATATGAACTATTTATCGATAGGTACAGACGCCAGCACATCAAGCTACCCGAAACTGTCAAATTATCGCAATCAACTTTCTTCCCTGAAAATAAAATTAATGCCAAGTGTTTTTTCGGCACAGAATTAAAAAACACTTTTTAATTGCATCACGTTTACGTATTAAAGTGAAGGAAAACAGCGTGAAGAGATATGTATACATATGCCCAAAAACAGGTGCTTTCGCATATTATACCTTTGGGTTGGAAGGCCAGAGAGCAGTAGTTTCTGTTAGGTATGCGGACCCTAGTGAAAAACAAGATAATCACTAGGGTGAATGAATAATATAAACTTAATTAATAATATAAACCTATAAAAAGTGCAAGTATTTTTATCAATAAATAATTTTGGTTACAGCTATATTATATTAGCATATGAAACTAAAATCAATAGGAAACGTCAGAAGCTATGTGCACGGTTCCAATTGGTGGTTTCTATGGAGAAGAGTCGGCAAGAAACTCCACGGTTACTCAAAATAATTGGCTTTTACAATGTTAATAGGTAGGGGAGGACAGTTTAGGCCTGTCAACAGGTACCAGGTACTTAAAAAAATAGAAGACATTGTAAAAGCCAATTGTTTTTAAAAGAGTAACCGTGGAGTTTCTCGCTGGTTCTTCTGCATAGGAAACCACCATTTGGAACCGTGCATCTAGCTTCTGACGTTTCATAAGTGCCCATGTACGTTTATGTGAAAGAAAATATTTTGATTTTGGTGCTGTGAACCACGGGCCGGACCTAGCAAGGTCAATCGGAGCTAATAAGACGCAGGACTATTTATGTTAACATAGCAGAATATACCGATATCGTTCCAGCGGAGGAACTAGTTCCGGAAACTATTAGGCAACGGTACAACACTATTCTATTATGACATATTATTGTAAACAAACGAATGAATTAACAAAATAATAAAAAGGTCTGTTATACGGAAATTCACCGAAATATCAATACTTTAGCCATAAATTCATGATCGCGTTATATCATCGAATGTCTATTATTGTATGTGTTATTGCATGAAAACCGGCTACTAACCTGTGCAAAGAAAGTTGAGGTTGATTTTCATTCTTCCTTGCACCACACTTCACAATACAACACACAGGCATGTTGAATTGCTGTTTTTCAACATTTACATGCAGTTTTAAAGGTAAAGTCCTCGTAATTTTCTCGCAAATCTCAATAATACAAAAAATAAACAACCATTTGACAGCTGAACTACCACGAAACTTGGCGACAAAGATGGCTGCTCTGGCACCTACCTACAACCGTGTATAGAATAACAGGGCATCTCCTGTTATATCCCATCTCAATGCTCAACCTAATGAGTTTCGTTATGGCGGGAAATCTGTTAAGTTGGCAACACTAAAGTTGTCAGACACACGCTTGGCATTTGACCAGGGTCTGTCAACTTTGTTCTACGAACTGTATGTAGGTGGGCTTGAAAACAAGAAAAAGACAACGCCATCAGAGTAAAAGAGATGAATATATAATGTTGCCACTAAAAAAAACAATTTCGTATTTTCCATAATAATGAGTTTATTATTTGACTTTTAAAATAAATTACCCTTGAAAAAACCTTTAGCCAATATTCTGATACTACACAAATATATTTCATTGAGGAATATAACATATGTAATTGATTATTACATAATAAAAAAATGATATGGAGGATAATGTGTGGAAACACTAACGTCCGCACGTCATTATTGATTATGACATTACCGTTGACGTCACAAGAAAAATGTCTGCCGCCGCTTGCGCACCATTTTATGTTGTACTTGTTTATTTGTAATAAATAGACTAGTTCCATTTAATTCTACAAACATTGATAGCGTTGAGTCGAGCTTGCTCCTGCGTTCCTGTGTTTTGGTGAAATTAAGTGTGTATTTGTGAGATATAGACTCGGTGTTGAGACAGTGACTCTTGTTTGATTTTATGTTTAATTTCGCGATGAGTTCGCAGTCAGCAGCAAAATCAGTCATAATATAATAATTAATCTGTTATTTACATTATAATTATTCACATGCTAAATAAAAAAGTCAAGTACTAATCTTTGTTTTACTAGACTGCTCTGTATAGATAAATTTTAGCATTTTATGTACAAGTACAGTGTGTTTCTCGATAGTGATTGTTGATGTCAATTATTGCTGAGCAAAAATTGGCCATCTTGTAGGAAACTATCGAGAAACGCACTGTACTTGTGCATAAAATGCAATACAAAGTATCTATAAAATGCACTGTAGTTCAAAATTCGCGCCCTAGCTTCTACTCCTTAGTTTTCGTGGGCGGAATATAGATGGCGCCAGTCGGTAAGGAAAAATTTCCTCCTAAAAGGAGACGGGGATTTCTGGGCCTGATTGTAATAAGTTGAGGTATGGCTTAAAAAAAAGGTTATATTTTTCTATTTCAAAATGTGAAAAATCAACTAAATTTACAATCTTGAAAATGGGAAATCTAATAATTAATTAGGGTTTCGAAGTAATCGGAATATCGATTCAATTATAATCGATTAACGTTACAGAGTTCATACTGTTTACGAAAATGCTTTCACCAGATAATTAATTCAATTAAAATAATTAAATCTGTTAGAATTAAAGTATTAAGAGTTTAAACTAATTAAATATCTACATAATTAAGATAAATCAATTCATTTTTAACCTGTGCTAACTCTGACTTGACATGACACGGAGAACCCCTCTTAAACGTTGAACTTGGACTTGTTATTTTGTATTCTACGAACGACCTACCGATTGGGTATTGATTGACATCATGGATCGTTGTGTAAATTGTGGCCCCTCCTTCGGCAGTTGGGTAAAAAATGACAATCCCACTTCAAAAATCGGCTGTTAAGTACAGATTGTTACGTAACCTCACTTTTCCTAAATCTCTTTTATCTCGGCTCTCAGATTGCCAAAATCTGCAAAATTTTCAGTGATTGTTTGTTAATATAGTAGCTATCAATTGACACCAATTTCATATTTTTACATCCAGGCCCAAAATTGTATGAAAGCGTATCCGTCTCCTTTGTACGGAGCAGTTATTCTTCCCTCTATAGGGTATATATGTTCTGTGCATTTGACAATCAAAATCAAAAGTAATTTTCTAACCACCACTTTTCGAACGTTAAAGTTGAAATTCGTTGTGAATCGCCTTCAATAAAAATAGAACGTTGGTCTATTTTTGTTTTTGTTGTCACGACCCACAGTGTTTTATGAACCCCAATTTTGTTCCATCTTGTTTTTATCTTAAAAATCGATAGTACTTGTCAATATAAGCACTGAAGGAAAACTGCGGCATTGATAGGGCTTGTAGTTTTTTTTTTTTTTTTTAAAGATTAATGTTGACCTATATCCGGGCCATGTAAATTACAAAAAAAAATGATAAAAAAACATCAAACTACTTATTTAAGTTTTGATTGCATTTAATAATTATGTACAGTGGCCTCCAAAAGTCCATAGGCATTCTCACAAAGTAATAGCTTGACGTTTAGTTTGACTTACGACCTTCTATTTTCAAGAATAGTCACATGTGTCATCATTGTCGTCAACAAGTGATTGTACTTCATAATTTCAACTTAACAACACAATTCAAGACGGCCTAGCGGCTAAGCGCCTGCAGAAACTTGCGTGGAATCAGTGAGCCGTAAGTTCGAATCCCACGCCAATAAAATCATAGACTTTATAAGATTTTACTCGATTGGAAGAAATGGGACAGAAATATATTATTCTTTATCTTGTTCGCTTTGTTCACACATTTCGTAAAATTAAAAAGGTAGATAGTAAAAAACTAAATAAAGAATTTAGATTTCTGTGAGGTAGACATGAGTTTAATGAATGAACTTGATTGGAATTAACGTTTTCATTTGGTTGTAGTTGTTGGTTAGTGACGTGCGGTTTAATAGATAGCGGTATTGATTATTCTCAAAATGCAGGCAAATATTAATATTGAGGCGAGGGCAACGATTATTGGGCTGCATAAAAGTGGTTTTAATAGAACACAAATATCTAATGAAACCGGACTGAAAGTGAGTATTATATTAATGAATTGTAACTTAAACTTTTATTTGAGATTATTTGGTGACAATGGATAATTCTTTTTATTGATTTTTAAGCCCAGCATGAGACGTCGGGTTGCCTCCTTCCCTCAAATATGGCGAGGGGGGTAATGGCTGATCTGCGTTATGCTCGTGAACGGGTGCTGCTTGTGGTGACTGGTCGTCTTGCTGACCATGGTTTTATTATTGTTATATTTAGTAATAACTTGTTTATTTAGTTTCCTTCGATGGTCCTAGTTTATCATTTGTGACTTCAAGCGACAGCTATGTAAACAGAACCCAGCATTGCATAAATATGTTAGCGGACACGCCCTTCATACCTGGAGGCTTTTATTTAATTTTCATTTATTAATTTTTGCTTGAGTACCTACGTATAGTTTTTTATTGTATTTCTTGGTATATTGGCGTTGCTAGCTGACATATGGCAAATAATTAAATTTAGTGTCCTGTGTCTTGTAATGTTAATTACTTTGCATACCTTGTATTGTATTCAGTCAAGTATTTTCTAACTGAACAGACAGCTGTGCTGCTGGGGAGTTGGTTGCGCCACTTCTTCTTCCCAGCGAAAGCACTAGGAAGTGGTGAAGGGCGGGCGTTTTGGGGGACTGTCTTTTGTAATTTGGCGTTCGAAAAGTGCTGATTCTCAGCCTAGTTTGAATAAATGACTTTTGATTTTGATTTTGCGTAAAAGATAAATTATTAGTGTTTATTTTTGGATTTATAAATGTAAAGTTTTAATATTATATTAAATAAATATTATTATACTATATTAAAATGAAGTCACTTTAGTATTTTGTTATAGCTGCCTAATATCACTTTTTTTTTTTGTTTTAGGGGAATACTGTAAGTCTCTGGATCAAAAGATACGAAGAAGAGGGTAAGCCTTGCTAGTCGGCAGCGAAGTGGAAGGCCGGCCGGCGCTTATTAGCGAGGCACAGCGACGACCGACGACATATGGTGGGCGAGTATGAATTTAATGGATTCACACCAACGAAACACTTTGCCGAACTATTCGACACCTCATCGCAAATTGTTCGCCGTGCCCGCCACGCTGAAGGCTTGCATCATAGAAGACCAGCTATGAAGCCCTTGTTGACAGAAATACATAAACAAGAACGATTACGTTTCGCACGGGATTATTTAGATTTCGACTGGAACACTACCATATTTTCAGATGGTCCAGTCAAAACGGTAAGCTTCATTTATGGCGCAAGGATAACACTCGCTGGTGTGATAAAAACGTAATCCTTAATACAGAATCAGGTCGAATTACGATTAACATGTGGGGATGGACGAGTGCAGCAGGGCCACGAGAACTGGCTTTTATGTAGGGTCCATGCGCAAACGTCTACTTGACTGTATCACTACATAGTATAAAACAAAGGCATGTATTTAACGCGGCGACAAATTAATCTGAATTTGGGATTAAAAAATAATTAAAGACGGTAGCAAAAATAGTAGGTTGGCAGCTACGGACGGCGGATAAAAAGTAGAAAATGGTGACAGATTAATCTGAATTTGGGATTAAAAAATAATTAAAGACCTTAGACCGAGAACAGAGGTAGACAAGTCGTCAGCGTATGCTGTATGAGATAGCGCTAGTTCGACATAAGTACATTACTACAGCTATGTGCAATTAATATTGCCATACTTAGACTTTTACCCCATCGTGTGGGTAATCTGGTACTTATTGAGTATTTTGATTGTACTGTCTGCTATGAGTCATTCATGTCATTAGACTTTCAGGAGGTGAGGTATTTAAAACTTTTTGATAAGAACTTAATAGCAAATAAAAACATCACTTTCATGCATTTTTTATGAGACAGCAGATTTTTATTTTGATATTTCAGGGTTAGTGTCACACTAAAACTTTATAATCAAGTGCTGTATTAGTTAACAGTAGTGTAGCAAATAAAAACAGGACGCGCGCGAACTGAATGCGACCGGGGTGAAGGTGAAGCGCGAAAACAAATGAGTTGTAATTGTTTCAGTTCGCTTGCGTAGTATAGACGTGCTAAAATTTTAGATGCATAAAAAAACTGTAGATCAAGTATAGTTTAATTAAAACCTTGAATGACAAAATTATACATAATAAAATGATGCTGTAAGGGTTTCGCTAACTACGATGGGATGGGAGCCTGCTATATAATCATTTAAACTGCGAGAGGATTTCAACTGCTTATATTGATAATCGACTTTACATAATATCACTTAGACTAGCACTGCTCAACTGAAACAAAACTATCTAATCAAAATATATGACACTTGCTTGAACGTTCGAATGGAATATGCTTTCAATTATAACCTGCCTGTATTATAACATATAAGGCCACGTACACAAAACTTCTACATGAGTTACGCCCACTCTTGAATAAAAGTATTGGCATAGCTCCACTACCAAACAAGACTTATTTATTCACACCATTCGAACATCCAGGCCCTTCCTGCCTATCCCTATAAGAAAAATTACCTAACGCCAGACTTTAAGTTTACATGATGAGATCCGTCTCTTGCAAGAGAAGACTTAAGTCAGGACGAACGAATCACGAATCCGACACTACGTTAAGTGTCAGGTAAGTTAACATTTATAAATGCCAATGTGCACCAACATTAACTAACGTCGTCATGCTTAAACCTCGTCGCGCCAAAATTGGCGTAAAAGAAGCGACGCGGTCTCCCGAATTCAAACAATTTGATGTGTGAGTTATCTGTCTACGTTAAGGCGCCACCCCGACCAAAACGCCGCGGAAGCCCTTTTTGTGCAGTTTTTCGAAGCTATCTACTTCTTATTTAAAAGAAATATTAACAAAAAAAAAAATACATTAAATTTCTACATAATCTTGACTCCATAATTGTAGTATTTTTTTTTTTTTTTAATCAGTATATCTTTAATAAATCTCCTTACAACGAAACTCCAGAAATGAGAAATGGTGATTGATAACATGTATCTCCTCGTAAAGTAAACATTATTTAATTTTGCTACTGACACTAATGGATAGACAATTTAATAATTAACATTTTGGTAGTAATACATTTTCCAAAAAACTAAAATTTGATTTTATACAAATTTTATTCTAAAATGTGGGCGCTTTTACTACTGTAACTCATGCGCCCCGTATCGGGATTCAGTGTGCCACAAGCTCTCGAAGGTGAAACCCGTGCCGTTTGTCTCCGCGTCGCCGCGTCGCCGTCGGCTTGCTCGCTTACGTCACATTATCAGTACTGATAATAAAAAATGGTTTTTTTTTTTTTGTACTAGTTACGTATTGTGTTATTTAATGCGGAAGGACGCTTTGTGTATTTAGAATTATTGAGTTTTGTGAAAGGACGCTACTCCACCATCTTGGATTAGCTATCGTTTTCATAGTTTTCGAGGGTGTTGACGACGATTATGGGGTCAAAATCAAAATTCAAACTCAAAACTCAAACTCAAAGCATTTATTTCAAGTAAACCAATTACAGGCACTTTTGAACTGTTAAGGGGTCGGTCAGTCAGAAAGATGAAGCTAGTTGCCCATTCCAAAGCGTAGTAGGTATCTGTGGAGAGGAACGGGCAAGAAACTCCACGGACACTCTTTTAAATCATAAAAATTGTTACAAAATTTTGGTTACATCATTCAAGTTGAAATTATACATATTGTGAGAACGATGTAGAAAGACGTGCACGTTAAAAGCGTCCGTACTAAAAAAGATAAAAACAACAAAAACAAAAAAAAAATAACAATTCACAAATGAAAATACTTAGATTAAAATAAAAATAAGCCGTGGCGGCTAAGAGATGACCAGTCCGTACTGGCGGCGCCCGTTCACGAACATGACGTATGGATCAGCACCATTTAGCTCAACCATTTTGGAGGGAACTCAATGATCCAACACACACGCCACCATCATATTATTGTTACCTGAGCAACCGGCAGCAAGTTCGTCATGCTCCCTCAGATGTCACTGCTTGCGGTAGCGTCGGGGGTCGGGTTGCCTCCTTCCCTCAAATATGGCGAGGGGGGTAATGGCTGATCTTTGCGTTATGCTCGTGAACGGGTGCTGCTTGTGGTGACTGGTCGTCTTGCTGACCATGGTTTTATTATTGTTATAATTAGTAATAACTTGTTTATTTAGTTTCCTTCGATGGTCCTAGTTTATCATATTTTGTGACTTCAAGCGACAGCTATGTAAACAGAACCCAGCATTGCATAAATATGTTAGCGGTCACGCCCTTCATACCTGGAGGCTTTTATTTAATTTTCATTTATTAATTTTTGCTTGAGTACCTACGTATAGTTTTTTATTGTATTTCTTGGTATATTGGCGTTGCTAGCTGACATATGGCAAATAATTAAATTTAGTGTCCTGTGTCTTGTAATGTTAATTACTTTGCATACCTTGTATTGTATTCAGTCAAGTATTTTCTAACTGAACAGACAGCTGTGCTGCTGGGGAGTTGGTTGCGCCACTTCTTCTTCCCAGCGAAAGCACTAGGAAGTGGTGAAGGGCGGGCGTTTTGGGGGACTGTCTTTTGTAATTTTGACGTTCGAAAAGTGCTGATTCTCAGCCTAGTTTGAATAAATGACTTTTGATTTTGACCACCAGCGAGACATTTGAGTGAGCATGACATACCCCCAGCCGCCAGGGCACATTCAAGTCAATGAAAGACGTACCCAGTAAATGGTAGCTTTATAGTTTAGGTGCATAGTGCTCACACGTGTGTTATGCAATTATACAATATTAAGAGATTCAGAGAGAAGAGAAGAATTCAAGATGGTGCCTCCAAAAATTTGCAAATTTTTCAATCAAAATTCAAGATGGCGCTTCCAAAAATTTGCAATTTCTTGGAAGCGCCATCTTGAATTTTGGTTTTGACCACATAATTGTTGTCATTTGACAATGACAACACCCAGCGCCCTCGAAAACCATGAAAACGACACCCATGACGAAAAATTTGCAAATTTTTGGAGGCGCCATCTTGAATTTTGATTTTGACCACATAATCGTGGTCAGCGCCCTCGAAAACCATAAAAACGACACCCATGACGAAATATTGGCAAATTTTTGGAGCCGCCATCTTGAATTTTGATTTTGACCCCATAATCGTTGTCAGCGCCCTCGAAAACCATGAAAACGACACCCATAACGAAAATTTAGCAAATTTTTGGAGACGCCATCTTGAATTTTGATTTTGACCCCATAATCGTTCTCAGCGCCCTCGAAAACCATGAAAACGACACCCATGACGAAAAATTTGCAAATTTTTGGAAGCGCCATCTTGAATTTTGATTTTGACCACATAATCGTTGTCAGCGCCCTCGAAAACCATGAAAACGACACCCATGACGAAAAATTTGCAAATTTTTGGAGCCGCCATCTTGAATTTTGATTTTGACCCCATAATCGTTGTCAGCGCCCTCGAAAACCATGAAAACGACACCCATGACGAACATTTTCCAAATATTTTGGAGCCGCCATTTTGAATTTTGATTTTGACCCCATAATCGTTGTCAGCACCCTCGAAAACCATGAAAACGACACCCATGACGAAAAATTTCCAAATTTTTGGAGCCGCCATCTTGAATTTTGATTGTGACCCCATAATCGTTGTCAGCGCCCTCGAAAACCATGAAAACGACATCCATGACGAAAAATTTGCAAATTTTTGGAGCCGCCATCTTGAATTATGATTTTGACCCCATAATCGTTGTCAGCGCCCTCGAAAACCATGAAAACGACACCCATGACGAAAAATTTGCAAATTTTTGAAGTGCCATCTTGAATTTTGATTTTGACCACATAATCGTTGTCAGCACCCTCGAAAACCATGAAAACGACACCCATGACGAAAAATTTGCAAATTTTTGGAGACGCCATCTTGAATTTTGATTTTGACCCCATAATCGTTGTCAGCGCCCTCGAAAACCAGGAAAACGACACCCATGACGAAAAATTTGCAAATTTTTGGAAGCGCCATCTTGAATTTTGATTTTGATCACATAATCTTTGTCAGCGCCCTCGAAAACCACGAAAACGACACCCATGAGGAAAAATTTGCAAATTTTTGGAGACGCCATCTTGAATTTTGATTTTGACCCCATAATCGTTGTCAGCGCCCTCGAAAACCATGAAAACGACACCCATGACGAAAAATTTCCAAATTTTTGGAGCCGCCATCTTGAATTTTGATTTTGACCCCATAATCGTTGTCAGCACCCTCGATAACCATGAAAACGACACCCATGACGAAAAATTTGCAAATTTTTGGAGACGCCATCTTGAATTTGGATTTTGACCCCATTGGATAATCATATAAAATAGTCACATAACGTTGTTCGTTCCAAAAATTAGAAAGTAAGTATTCGTGGACATTCATGACCAACATAGGCGCACTGTTTCTTCATTCATAGAAATAATATTTTTTTTATTAAATGCCGCGTATTGTAAGGTCTGTGCTTTTTACTAGTCGCAGTTTCATAGTTCGTAAGTTGTTCGCCAGATGGCCAGTTTTTACGAAGTATTGTAGAGGTGGGGTGCGGCAAAGAGGGAACGAATGCTCAAGGTTATTTGGTCAGGGTCCGGCCTTAAGAGGGTTCATCCCTTAGAGCCATGTTGGAGATTCAAAATTGATGATTTCCGACGGACAATAAAACCATAATGTGTTTAATTTATAGATGAGATATTGACGTCATATTATTGGGAATTTTATAATCTAGTGCATGGCTGAAAAACATTTTCAATTTTTTGTATAGTTTTCTCATCAGAACCGTTTTTATGCAAGCCTTTTTTCAAACTAGCGATCGACGGTCAAAGCAGATGCGAGATATTAGTAAAACCGTATACGACAAACTTATAACAACATTACTTTATAAAAAATAATAACATTTATTAGTGCATGGCTGAAAAAAAAACACCATTACTGTAAGTTTTCATTCAAGAAAAGTATATTCAAAAGTGTCAATTGTAGCCACTTTTCGAGATATTAAACGTGTTAGTTTATGATGAAATCTGAAATATTTATATTTTCTTTTAGACCTAGTAAATTAAGACATTTATGTTCTAAAACATGGTTCAAATATTTTTTTAATAACTTATACGTTTATTTTACTATGAATTATTTAGTATTGCTATATAATCGGCGCGGATTCACGCCACCGCTCAGCGCGCCGCTCTAGCAATACTAAATAATTCATAGTAAAATAAACATATAAGTTATCAAAAAAATATTTAAACCATGTTTTAGAACATAAATGTCTTAATTTACTAGGTCTAAAAGAAAATATAAATATTTGAGATTTCATCCTAAACTAACACGTTTAATATCTCGAAAAGTGGCTACAATTGACACTTTTGAATATACTTTTCTTGAATGAAAACTTACAGTAATGGTGTTTTTTTTTCAGCCATGCACTAATAAATGTTATTATTTTTTATAAAGTAATGTTGTTATAAGTTTGTCGTATATGGTTTTACTAATATCTCGCATCTGCTTAGACCGTCGATCGCTAGTTTAAAAAAAGACTTGCATAAAAACGGTTCTGATGAGAAAACTATACGAAAAATTGAAAATGTTTTTCAGCCATGCACTAGATTATAAAATTCGCAATAATATGACGTCAATATCTCACCTATAAATTAAACGCATTATGGTTTTATTGTCCGTCGGAAATCATCAATTTTGAATCTCCAACATGGCTCTAAGGGATAAACCCTCTTAAAGACGGTAGCAAAAATAGTAGGTTGGCAGCTGAGTATTTCTCACGAAAGATGTACACGTAACGAAAAAGTTGTTATGAAATATTGTAACGAAATAGTTTACAAAGTAACGAAATAGTAAACTAAACATTATAACATACTATTTCGTTACGTGACGAAAAATAACGAAACAGTAAAAAGAATTATAACCCATAACCTGTAAAAGAAGTAGATTTTTTGTCCAAAATGAATTTTAATAATGTAATTCGCTTAAACAATTATCCTAACATACATTTTTATGAACTTGATATATAATTCAGAAGTACTACCCCGAAAAAAGTAATATTTTTCTTTCGTATCGAAACAGTAAAACCGCCGGCGCACTAAGAGAATCTAGTTTTTGACTGAAAAAATATATGGCGCTGATATTTACCATCGCCCAATAAGAACGCTTTTAGTGTTTCCAGTACAAAATACTACAGATTCATTGAGAAATTAAAAAAATTACTGAGGAATGGCGTGACTAAAGAGTACGTGACTAAAAAGTAAAAAAGGTGAGACATTTTGTTTATTGCGTGAAACGTAATATATTTTAAAGAAAGCAGGATACAATCAACTTTGAACCTTAAACTAGATTATACGAAGGTGCTAATTACAGAAAATTAGAACGTTAGACATACGTCAAGTAGTATTTTTTGAAGCGGCAAAGTCGTTGGTACCCATTGAGACAAAAAGATTTTGTATGGAAAAGTAAATCATGATAGTGACAACTTGAAGCGTTACACAATTTTATGAAGTATTTTCGGTCTTTGCGATATCTAATCCTAATCAGGAGTATATTTCTTCATCCCTTCGCAAATATCTTGCAAGAAGTTTCATCATTTTATTTTAATATTTTGACTCAAACTTTTGGGACATGTTTTTTCCACAAATGTAGGTACAACTATTTTGAGAAATACTCAGCTACTGACGGCGGATGAAAAGTAGAAAATGGGCATTCTTAAATTAAACAACGAGGTTGTATATCAAGTACACTAATTATTATCTTTATTAATAATAAGGCGTAGTCGACGGAGCCCCGCTTCGAACCTAACCTGTCCGTGTCGGGGTGCCCCAAGTCACGAGCTCGCTTCGCTCGCTCTTGCATCCTAAGTTCTCAAGTTCAATCTTGTGTTTTTCTGGGAATGAGTCTTCAGAGATGCCTATAGTTGCCTATAATACAGTTTGTTATCCCACTGTTAAAATTAGTCGCCATGTCATTATTTTTAGTAGCAAATAGATAGTCGCCCTTTTAAGTTTTTAGTGTTGGGCACCGTGACGAGACGTGGTGAAAGTAATAACTTCTCAGGCGGGAATTTAACAACTGATTTATTTTCTAAAACAACCTACTTATATATACACTAACAATAGTACCTTAGTCCTAGCATCTTATTGTTTACATTTATCTTGACCAATAGCGACGCGCCGTAGGGCGAGCCGCGCGCGGGGCTCGGGGCGTTGTTTTGCACGCGGCACTATTCGCCGCGAAGGTATAAATATAAGTCGCGCGCCTAGCGCGGTCCTTTTCCCCCAGGTGCCGTCGTCGAGTGAAGACTGTCTGCCGATCCGCGGGACGCGTGTGTCGTCAGCGTCGTGTGTCCATCTGCGAGGTCCCGAAGTGTGCAGTGACGACACGGAGGGTGCTGGTGCTTCTGCTTGCTCTGCATGCGCTTACAAAACCGCTTCTTTCGAAGCGACCCGCGAACGTGTGTGGCGCGGCGTTGTGATGACGCTCGTGCCGCGTTGTGTTTGCGATCTTGTTTCTTTATCACGAAGTGTGTTATTACGTACTCGTCTTTTTCAAGATGCCTTGCTTCACTGTTTCTTGTGCAGAGTGTTAAAAACGTGGTAAGGTAACTGGTTCGGTGGTATGTGGTAACTGGCTCGGTGGTATCTGGTAATGGTAATTGGTTTGGTGGTATGAGGTAAAGGTAACTGGTTCAAGGTATGTGTGACAGGTACTGTGTCACTACATCACTCCCCCCTAAGCGAAGCGTACGTTGTGTTTTACCGCGCGGCCGGACCGAGTGACGTATGTGTCGCGCGGTGCGCTGGGGGTCCATGACCGCGGCTCAACGCTCGTAGTTGAGTCTGCTGAGCTTTTAGTGCGCGGTGCTTGTTGAGAAGTGGTAGACTCTTCATCGTTGAGTAGGTGCGCTGGCTTAAGTCTGTCTATTGAGACAACTGTAGTTCGAAGTGGCATCTGTATGGTGAAATGTTTGCTTTCACGTTGAATCACCTTGAACGGGCCGTCGTAAGGAGGGGTCAATGGACTTCGCACGGTATCATTGCGCACGAAAACATGAGTACATGTCGCTAAGTCCTTGTATACAAACGTGCTCCTGTTGTTGTTACGTGACTTACTGCTTGGCGCGAGTGATGCCATTGTTTCGGTAAGCTGGCGGACGAATTCTGCGTCTTCATTTTTCGGCTGTGTAGGCGCGAAGAAATCTGACGGTATTCTCAGTGTCGATCCGTAGGTCATCAGAGCCGGGCTGACTTCTGTGTCTTCACGAAGCGCTGTACGTAGCCCAAGCAGCACGGTCGGTAATTCATCGCTCCAGTGTATGCCGGCACCTCTCGCCATGAGCGCGGCCTTCAACGTGCGATGCCAGCGTTCTACTTGACCATTTGCTTGCGGGTGGTATGCTGTAGTTCGAATCCTGGTGATGCCAAATTTCTTCATCAGAGCGTTGAATAACGAAGATTCGAATTGTCTTCCTTGATCCGTTGTTACACGTAACGGACAGCCAAATCGCGTTATCCATCCCTCGTAAATCGCCTTAGCAACAGTGTCGGCGGTGACGTCACGAATAGGTATTGCCTCCGGCCATTTAGTGCAGCGGTCGATCATTGTTACTAGATATCTGTAGTCGTTAGATGGCGGCAGTGGTCCTACGATGTCGACGTGAATGTGTTCGAAACGCGATGATTTTTGGAACTCGCCGAGTGGACTGATAACGTGTCGTTGAACTTTCCCGCGCTGGCAACCGATGCATGATTTCGCCCATAAACCAACTTCTCTGTTCATACTTGGCCAAAAAAACTTTGTAGACATTATCTTCCTTGTTGTTCGCACACCAGGGTGACTTAGTTCGTGTTGCGCTTTAAATGCTGATAAACGATAAGTCGCTGGTAGGTATGGACGAACGTTGCCAGTTGACGTTTCACATATGATGGGTCGTTGACCTCCGGGCAATGTGATAGGCACAAACTTTAGATTCGGGTTGGACATGCAGCTCTTCAGTTCTTCATCATTTTTTTGATCTTGAGCAAGTTGGTTGTAGTCGATCGTACAGTGTGACAAGTCGATTTCTTCAATGCGTGATAAGGCGTCCGCTGCTTCGTTCTTATCACCGTGAATGTATTGGATCTTTGAACAGAACTGACTGATGTAGTGTAGCTGGCGTTCTCTTCGTGGTGTATCGCTACTACTCGGTGTTCTTGTCAGCGCGTAAGTTAATGGTTTGTGATCGGTGAATATTGTTAGGTCACTGCCCTCTATCAGTCGTCGTAGGTGTTGCACTGCGGTGTACATTGCTAATAATTCGCGATCGTACACGCTGTAGCGTCGCTGCGTCTCACTCATAGTTTTTGAATAGAATGCCAGTGGTTTCCACAAGTTGTCCACTTTTTGTTGTAGAACGGCGCCGATGCTAGTATTCGATGCGTCGGTAAATAAACATAGCGGCGCGTTAGGTATCGGGTGAGTCAGTGTCGTTGCCTCGAGTATGCTTTGTCGGCATTTCTCAAAGGCTTGTTCTGCTTCTTGAGACCATTGTATCGGAGTTTTGTCTTTCTTTTTGCTGTTGTGTAGATATTTATTTAATTCATGTTGGTACTCTGCTTGATGTGGTAAACAACTACGGTAGAAGTTCATCATTCCTAAGAATCTTCTTAGTTCTTGAACTGTTTGTGGTTTCGGATAGTTCACTATGGCTTGTATTCGTTCTTCAGTGGGTTTGATTCCTTCTGATGTCACTTGGTATCCGAGGAACTCGATGTTTTCCTTGTCAAACTCGCACTTGTCGATGTTAAGACTGACGCCGTAGGTATTTAGGCGTTCGAGTACTATTTCTAAATGGCGACGGTGTTCTTCCTTATTTCTCGAGTGTACGAGCAGATCGTCGACGAAACAGAATACGTTTTCATCTAGTCCTCGTAGAACCTCGTGCATGAAACGTTGAAAGGTTTGACCAGCGTTTCTTAAGCCAAACGTCATGCAGGTGAATTCGAAAAGTCCGAACGGTGTTATTATTGCTGTTTTTTGAGCATCTTGTTTTGCGATAGGTATCCAGAAGTATGCCATTTTTAAGTCGAGTTTTGAGAATATTTTCTTGCCGTGAAGTTGGTATGTAAAATCTTGGATTCGTGGAATAGGGTATCGGTCGGGAACGGTGACGGCGTTGAGTCTTCTGTAATCGCCGCATACTCGAAGTGAACCGTCTTTCTTTTTAACAATGTGAAGTGGACTCGCCCACGGACTGTTTGACGGCTTGCATATTCCCATCTCGATCATGCGCTCGAATTCGAGTTTTGCCGCCTTATATTTGTCGGGCGGTAGAGGGCGCGGCCGTGCGTAGATCGGCGGCCCAGTTGTCTCGATGTGATGTGTGACGTCATGCTTGGCTGGAGTTTTGAGTGACATTGGTCGAAGCACATCTGGATATTTCTTCAGCAGGTCGTGATGAGTGTGGTCGCGATTGATGATGTAAATCGATTCTTCTTTGCTGTTTATTTTGATTGCGTTTACACTGAGCTCGGTTACACGGTCGATGAGTTTTCTTTGGTGCAAGTCGACTAACAGTTTATGATGCACTAGGAAATCGGCACCCAGTAATGAAGTTTTCACATTGGCGACGACGAAAGTCCACTTGAAACTTCTTCGTAAGCCTAGGTTGAGCTCGAGTGTGCGCTCTCCGTAGGTACGAATCTCTGTTCCGTTTGCCGCGAAAAGTTTGTAGCCTGCATTCTCCGTCGGTTTTGAATATTTCTGGTTTCGAGCGGCTAATACCGATATGTCGGCTCCCGTGTCGACAAGAAATTTTTCTCTATTGTTGATGTCGATCACACATAGGCGGCGGCTTGTTTGGTTTACATCGACGCCCGCCACTGTCGATGTACGTTCTAGTTTTCCCGCTTTGCTGAGGAACACGGCAATTCACATTTTCGTGCCGCGTTGCCGAATCGGTAGTGGTACCGGCACAACCAGTCGGGATCGCCGGGCTTGCGGGCGTTATCAGTACGCTGTCTTGAATGTGAGCGTGAGCGGCCACGATGTGCGGAGTTTTGGCGGGAACGGCGATACGACGAATATTGATGGTTGCGGAGTTCGGCGACTTCGAGTGACAATTTCTCTATTTGTTTCGTAAGCATGTTGATTTGTAGGCTTGTAATTGTGTTTATTGGTACCTCATTGACTGCTGGACTTGTTGACGAAGGGATTGCTGTGGAGACTACGGCGACTGTAGCGGGTTCAAAATGCTCCATCATTTTGTCTGCCATCGCAGCTAGCACTTCGAGCGATGACTCGGTGTTGACGGAGAGCACGGCGCGAACTTGAGCGGGCAGCTGGTTGAGCCACATAACTTTCAGCGCTTCATCCGAAAGTAGCTTGCCACTGAGGTCTCGCATTTTACGCAGCAGCTGGCTCGGCTTGTTATCGCCGAGTTCGAGGCCGCTGAGTAGCTTCTGTAACTGCCGGTGGTCTGACTCTTGGTACGTTGAGATGAGTCTGTCTTTGAGCGTGCTGTACTTGCCGGTGGTCGGAGGATGTAGGATGATGTCTCCGATTTGTTCCAGGTCGCTGTTGCCGAGTAGTGGGACGACGAGGTTGAACTTTTGCTCCTCACTTATCTTGCTGGCAGCAACGGCGGCTTCAAACTGCGCGAACCACAGGCGCGGGTTTTGGCGCCAAAATGGTGGTAGCCGTGCCGGAAGTGAGATTGCTGCCACGTCGCTCTTTACTGATGTGGTGCCCTGAGCATCGCTGAACTCTTCGGCATTCATGGTGATGATTCTTCAGAGATTCTACTGGGATCTTGCAGGAGTTCGATGTTGCGGGAACTCGGCTTCAGGGTCGTGTTCGAGGGGTCACCAATTTAGTGTTGGGCACCGTGACGAGACGTGGTGAAAGTAATAACTTCTCAGGCGGGAATTTAACAACTGATTTATTTTCTAAAACAACCTACTTATATATACACTAACAATAGTACCTTAGTCCTAGCATCTTATTGTTTACATTTATCTTGACCAATAGCGACGCGCCGTAGGGCGAGCCGCGCGCGGGGCTCGGGGCGTTGTTTTGCACGCGGCACTATTCGCCGCGAAGGTATAAATATAAGTCGCGCGCCTAGCGCGGTCCTTTTCCCCCAGGTGCCGTCGTCGAGTGAAGACTGTCTGCCGATCCGCGGGACGCGTGTGTCGTCAGCGTCGTGTGTCCATCTGCGAGGTCCCGAAGTGTGCAGTGACGACACGGAGGGTGCTGGTGCTTCTGCTTGCTCTGCATGCGCTTACAAAACCGCTTCTTTCGAAGCGACCCGCGAACGTGTGTGGCGCGGCGTTGTGATGACGCTCGTGCCGCGTCGTGTTTGCGATCTTGTTTCTTTATCACGAAGTGTGTTATTACGTACTCGTCTTTTTCAAGATGCCTTGCTTCACTGTTTCTTGTGCAGAGTGTTAAAAACGTGGTAAGGTAACTGGTTCGGTGGTATGTGGTAACTGGCTCGGTGGTATCTGGTAATGGTAATTGGTTTGGTGGTATGAGGTAAAGGTAACTGGTTCAAGGTATGTGTGACAGGTACTGTGTCACTACAAGTTGTTAGTCGCCTGGAAAATAATAATATTCCTAAAACAAAGTCGCTTCCGTCTGTCTGTCCCTATGTATGCTTAGATCTTTAAAACTGCGCAACGGATTTTGATGCGGTTTTTTTTAATAGATAGAGTGATTCAAGAGGAAGGTTTATATGTGTAATACATGCATAATATAGTAGAGAAACAGTGATCATTTTAGAGGTTTCTAATGTGATGTCGTAAATAAACACATTTTTTGCGCTTACATTGCAAACGCTGGCTGAACCCTATGAGATAGATCAAAATAATGAACTACAGTATTGTACACCTTAAAAAGGTCTACAAAAAAGTCCGCGATGGCATATGTCTATCACTTAGGGATAACCCACAATAACCATTTTTTATCCTATACTTTTTACGACAAATAATGGCTCTAAAATTATCAGTGTTTCTCTACTATATTATGCATGTGTTATACATATAAACCTTTCTTTTGAATCACTCTATCTATTAAAAAAAACCGCATCAAAATCCGTTGCGTAGGTTTAACGATCTAAGCATACATAGCGACAGACAGACAGCGGGAAGCGACTTTGTTTTATACTATGTAGTGATCAGTAGGTATTGCACCCGTGCGAAGCCGGGGAGGGTCGCTAGTAGACAATAATGGAGGTTATACAAAATATTAATACCCTAGGTAAATGTTTTGGTTTTTATAATTAGACGGTGTAACTAAATATTTAGTAATATTAACATATCCGTAATTATTTAATTACCTTAAATAATTGAGGTTTAGTTTCAATCTTCTTTTCGTCAAGAAAATGAACACTTAAGCTATTAGGTACCTCAATATATTTATTGTGACGTTACATATAAAAAAAAATGTTCATAAAGTCTAGTCCTATATTAATTTTCAAATAAGTGGGTATCAACGATTATATTTGTGTTATTAGAACATTCTTTCCTTGTTATGTTATTATGTGTTACGGACGTCGTCGCTTCATGATTGTATATGATATAAATTAAGATTAGACATAAGGATGATTAAATAAAAACCATTTGATAGTAGGGAAATTACTAATGTTGACAGAATAGGTTGTTTTACTATCCTGTAGAAGTAAGACGTCAAAGTACGACATTGTAAAGAGGACACGAACACATTCGTACAGGTTTGGACAGGTCGAAACCTGTCCGATCTCCGCCATGATTAAACTCCGAATAACGAAATGTGATTGGTTGAATAAATATATCGTGTTCGCCTCCTCCCACTACTTGCACCCTGTAAAAATGATATATAACCAGGGTGGTTAGTCGCAAAATTGTAGTTCAATAGTTCAGCTGCAGTCGTCTCTTAAAAGTGAAAAGTGAATCAAAACTGTGAATCAAGAATAAATCAACTTATCATCAAACCAGGTATTTTATTCCTAAGGAAAATACAGTCCACCTTGACAGTTTGGTCCTTCGAGCCGGATTTATTTGGATCATCACTTGCCTGGTAAGTTGAAAATCAAGAAAATAGTGCAGTGTTCCTGTAATTATGAAGACGAGAAGTATTGCGGCGAAAGAAAGTGAGGCGGAATCGGGCTACGACAGCCGACGTCCTCGAACATTCGAAGAACCGCCAAGATCGCCATCAACGGTTGCGTCTGTTTTGCCCCGCGCCCCGCATGAAGTGCCAGTGACCGCACCCCCCGTCACCGCCGCGACGGGAAGGGTTGCGCCGTCGTATGATGGTGCGTCCGCCGCGCTTACCGCACCAGCTCCTCATCGCGTACCGGTGAGTCGAGCAACCGCGATCGCGAGTGTAACAGTGCGTGAAGAACAACTCGCCACTCCAAGCACGTCGCTCCAGTCAAGAATACAGGACTCTGCCAGGACAATGACGGCAAATATGTCGGTAAGAGACACTGCAAGCACGATTAGATCAAGAAAATCCTACAGCAGTGATGTGGCAAGAGTGAAACTAGCAGAATATGAGGCACAAAAAAGAATTGCTGCAATAAGGAACGAGCAATTAGAGATAGAAAAGGCTCTAGTGAACAAGCGGTTCGAATACGAAGTATCGGCGATTGAAGCAGAGGCAGAGGCTCGCGAAGAGGGCTCCGGACATAGGAGTGAAGACAGGGTGGATGAGTGGCTGCAAAGTATTGACCAAGGCCACCCACCAGTCACCGAACAAAGAACTCAGCCGCCGCATCCCACCGCCCAAGAAACCGCTGCAGAGCCGAACACATGTGTCGACGCTACAACTCCTGCCATGCCACGAAGGAGACAACGTTCGACCTCACGTTCGCCCACAAGAGGGGAACGTCGAGTAGGAAGAGGTATCGAACAATTGGCCGACACGCTAGACAAAATGATGCGTGTACGCCCGCCGCCACGACAAGTGACAGAACTACCCTTGTTCACCGGAGCGGCTACGGAATGGCTACCATTTAAGGCAGCTTATGAAGACTCATCAAGTGTCTACAAATTCACCGCAATGGAAAACCTAGCAAGACTGAGGAACTGCATCAGAGGTCCAGCAAGGGAAACTATTTCTGCGCTATTGTATTCTGCTTCTGACCCGCGAACAATTATGAAAACGCTGGAACAGTACTATGGAAGGCCGGAAATATTAATGGACCACGTGATGGAAGACATAAAGAAGTTACCTCGACTTACTAGTGTAGCAAGTGAACTGAACTCCTTCGCGGTGAAACTACAAAACATAGTATGTGTGCTATCCAACGTGGACAATCGTGGATACCTGCGGAACCCTATGTTAGTGCGTGAAATCGTAGAAAAATTGAGCCCGCACGTGAAAGCAAGATGGTGTGACTACGCTTCTGAGGCTGTGGAAACATCAGGTGAGCCTGAAATTATGCTATTGTCTCGATTCCTGATGAGAGAGGCTGACCGTGCCATGAGGTACGCCTTCACAAACCCGACGCCCACGCCCGCACCGAAGAGAGAAATGAAAAATGTGGTGCAAGCTAGTACTAAAAGAAAAGCGGGCCGAGAGGTCATCTACACCACATCAGAAAAGGAAGGAGAGAAGAAACGGGTATGTTTGTGTTGTGGTGGTGACCATGAGGTACCTAAGTGCGCCAAATTTTTAAAAATGAGTGTCGACGACAGATGGAATTGGGCACGAACAGAAAAGGTATGTTTTAAATGTGTTACTAATCGCCATCGACGAGAGCACTGCCGAGCTAAACGATGCGGCAAAGAGACATGCACCCGCCCGCATCACGCGTTGCTTCACAAAGACATAAGAGAGGTGTCGCAACAAAAAGAAGAAGCAACGGATGTCAAACCCGTAGCGGAGTCCGTGATGTCTGTCTCAGCAAAAGGTAATGCACCACATCGTGTACTTTTAAAGATGTGCCCCGTCATCTTGTATGGACCAGGCGGTCAAGTGAGCACATTCGCGCTAATGGACGAAGGATCGACGACCTCACTCATCGATGAAGATTTAACACGCCGTATCCAAGTAAGAGGGCCAGTCTCTACACTTAGAATACAAGGAGTGACCTCACAGCCACACAAAGAACATAGTGAAGAGGTTAAGCTGCAAATTCGTGGCCAGAACGGGAACCTCCAGGAGTTACGCGCACGAACAATAAAGGATCTGCGACTTCATGGTCAGACAGTGGATAGATCGATATTAACTAAATATCCACATCTTCGAGACATACAACAGGATGCATTCTTTGAGGAAGCCACACCAAAAATATTGATAGGTGCGGACAATTGGCACTTGATTGTGACTCGAAAATTACGCATGGGCAAGAAGAACGAGCCTGCGGCCTCATATACCCAACTGGGATGGGTAATCCATGGAACAGCGCCGCGCTCAATGTTGACTCAAAAGGAGGGTCAACTAGTGCTTCACATCTACGACGTGTCTGCAAAGAGACAGACAGAAGATGTACAGCGCGTAGAAGAAATAGTGAAAGCACACTTCAGAATTGATGCCCTAGGAGTCTCCCTGGCGAAGAAAGTCAGACCGGAAGATCAAAAGGCAATCGACGTGGTCCAACGAACAATGAAGAAGGTTGGTGAACACTTCGAAGTAGGTCTGCCATGGCGAGACGAAGACGCTCCGATGCCTAATAATTATCACTGTGCCTTGAAGAGACTAAAAATGATGGAAAAGAAGATGGATTCTTCTCCAGACTTCGCAGCACAGTATCGCGCTCAAGTAAGAAACCTCCTCGATAAAGGCTACGCTCAAGAGTGCGATGGACAAGAGGCAGAAAACAATAAAATATGGTATCTGCCACACTTTCCGGTCGTGAATCTTAACAAGCCGGGAAAGATGCGGTTGGTTTTTGACGCGGCACACCGATACAGCGGAGTGTGCCTCAATGACCACTTACTAGAGGGACCTGACCTTTTGAGATCGCTACCAGGAATCCTCTTCAGATTCAGAGAACGTCAGGTAGCCGTGACAGCAGATATTCAGGAGATGTTCCTCCAAGTAAAAATAAGACCACAAGACCAAGCAGCTCAAATGTTTCTCTGGCGAGATGAAGAGCGTGAGAAGCCACCGAAGAAGTACAAGATGGTATCAATGATCTTCGGGGCCTCGTGCTCACCATTCATCGCGCACTCAGTGAGAGACGCCAACGCGAGGCTTTACGCACAAGCATACCCCAACGCTGTGCAAGCAATAACATCGAGCCACTACATGGACGACTACGTCGATAGCTTCACGACAGAAGAAGAAGCCATAAGAACAGCACAAGAGGTCATGAAGATACATCAAAACGCACACTTCAACCTCCGCGGATGGTGCTCTAACAAACCCAATGTAGTGGACAGCGTGATTACAGAAAAACGAGGGCTCAATGCCGAAGTGAAGCTTGGTCAGAGACAGGAAAACTCTGATAAGACGCTCGGCTTGCTCTGGCATACAGAACGAGATGAGTTAGGCTTCAACACAGGACTTAGCCGTCTAGCACCCGAAGTAAAGATGAGAGACAGAGCACCGACGAAAAGGGAAGCCCTCGGAGCAGTGATGGCCGTCTATGATCCCCTCGGTCTCATCAGCCATTTTACTATCACTGGTAAAATTATACTACAGAACTTATGGAGACACGGAGTGGGATGGGATGAAGCAATTCCCGAAGAAGACTTACAACATTTCGAGGAATGGCTTCAAAGTCTAAGCGTGGCAACGAAACTACGCGTCCCAAGATGCTACGGGAAGAGCTCGGAAGACGAAATAGAGCTCCATGTTTTCTGCGACGCGAGCGAGCAAGCGTACGCAGCAACTGCCTATTGGAGGATCCTGAAACCAAATGGAAGAGTGACAGTGAGCCTGGTTGCGGCAAAAGCAAGGGTCGCACCATTAAAACCAGTAACCGTCCCTCGACTCGAACTCCAGGCAGCAGTAATCGGCGCACGATTAGCAGAAACAATCACAAGGGAACATCGAGACAAACCCAAAAGCGTGACGTATTGGACAGACTCACAAACAGTCCTACGTTGGATTGAAAAAGATGCCATCAAGTACACACCCTTCGTGGCACATCGCTTGGGTGAAATAGCAGAACTGACCGACGTCAGTCAATGGAGATGGGTGCCCACAGAACAAAATGTGGCAGACGATGCGACGCGCCCTAATTATAAACTACAGATGAAACCAGAAGATAGATGGTTCATCGGACCTAAGTTTCTATACAACAATGAAGACCTCTGGCCGAAAGAGAAAGCCAAGAAAGAAGACCAGGAAGAAGAAGTGACCTACGTGGTCACAGAAACTGAAAAGAAACACGCTTCTTATCTGCCCGACATAAGCAGATTCTCCTCTTATGAGAAGCTAATACGAACTACAGCGGTACTCTTTCTCTTCAAGGAAAAGTGCAAAAGCCGAGCCAGCCAGATGACAGTCGACCTGATAGAAAAGGCCGAGAAGACATGGATAAAACAAGCGCAGCTCGACGACTACGCAGAAGAGACAAAACTATTGGAAAAAGGAAGACCAGTGCCCAAATCCAGTAGCCTGTATAAACTGGACCCTTATCTGGAAAACCAGATTCTCAAGGTAAGAGGGAGGATCGGGCACGCTGCAGTTCCAGACACGAAGAAGATGCCTATCATCTTACACGGCAGACACCCATTTACCAGACTACTAGTAGAAGACGCCCATCGAAGAGCCGGCCATGCAAATAATGAACGCGTGGTCAATGACCTAAGACAAAAATATTGGGTGGTCAATCTACGCCCTACAGTAAGAGCCATAGCGCAGCGATGCCAACTCTGTCGCATCAGAAGAGCGACACCTATAAAACCGGTCACCGGAAACCTACCGATGGAACGGCTAGAAAAGACACAGCGACCCTTCACTCACTGCGGAATCGACTATTTTGGGCCGATGACAGTGGTCATAGGAAGAAGACATGAGAAACGCTGGGGAGCACTATTCACCTGCCTGGAGATTAGGGCAGTCCATCTGGAACTAGTGGCAAGTCTGTCCACCGACTCGGCAATAATGGCCATAAGGAGAATGGCAGCGAGACGAGGATGGCCCCGAGTAATGTACTCGGATAACGGCACCAATTTCCGAGGGGCAGACACGGAGCTACGAACGGCTTATGAAAAATGGGCCAAAGAATTCCCTCACTTCGGGCTCTCACACCGAATGAAGTGGAAGTTCATTCCACCAGGGGCGCCGCATATGGGGGGAGCGTGGGAACGATTAGTACGCTCTGTCAAAACGGCGCTAGGAGCGACACTATATCAGCGGGCGCTAAAAGAAGAAGTGCTGCTGACCGTAATGATAGAGGCCGAATACTCTATAAACTCTCGGCCTCTCACTCACGTTTCCGTTGATCCTAAGGATCCGGAGGCGTTAACTCCGAACCACTTCCTTATCGGGACCTCCTCAGGCCTTCCTCACACTGGGCCTTGCGAGGAGGCCAGCCGTAAGCAATGGAGAGCTGCCCAAGCGCTCGCCGACCATTTCTGGCGGCGCTGGGTAAATGAATACCTGCCGACGCTCGTGCCCAGGGGGGCATCCGACGACCAACGACGACCTCTACGTGTTGGTGACCTGGTTGTCATCATCGATCCCACATTGCCACGAGGAACGTGGCCCCGAGGCGTCGTGGAGACTACGTACGTCGGTCCAGACGGCAAGGTGCGATCAGCCGACGTCAGGACTACGGTGGGCATCCTTCGGCGACCCACGACGAAGCTCGCCGTCCTCTGCGTGGAAGATAAGGCTACGGTAGCCCTGCGCCGGGGGGAGGATGTTACGGACGTCGTCGCTTCATGATTGTATATGATATAAATTAAGATTAGACATAAGGATGATTAAATAAAAACCATTTGATAGTAGGGAAATTACTAATGTTGACAGAATAGGTTGTTTTACTATCCTGTAGAAGTAAGACGTCAAAGTACGACATTGTAAAGAGGACACGAACACATTCGTACAGGTTTGGACAGGTCGAAACCTGTCCGATCTCCGCCATGATTAAACTCCGAATAACGAAATGTGATTGGTTGAATAAATATATCGTGTTCGCCTCCTCCCACTACTTGCACCCTGTAAAAATGATATATAACCAGGGTGGTTAGTCGCAAAATTGTAGTTCAATAGTTCAGCTGCAGTCGTCTCTTAAAAGTGAAAAGTGAATCAAAACTGTGAATCAAGAATAAATCAACTTATCATCAAACCAGGTATTTTATTCCTAAGGAAAATACAGTCCACCTTGACATTATGAATTGACTAAGTGGGTACTTATACAACAAAAAATCTTATGAACGGTTACAACAGAACGTCTTTTATCTAAGTAAGAATGTGACGTCACAATAAAATTCTTATCATCAAAATTAATTATATAAATAAATAAAACGAATAAACATTTTTGTTATCATTAAGCACGACTGTTTTATTTCCACCTTCCAAAACCGAAAAAATAAATTTAAAATCACATAAATACTTAAATAATAATACAATAACTAAAATTTGCTTCGTATAAAAAATTATGTTAAGCATGAATACATTATAAATAAACATAAACCTAATAAGTTTTTACTTAGCATTATTATGGTTTCAAAGAAACAAAATGACAGCTAACAATTAATTAAGATTCGAACTACGACCTTATTGATCGTGAACCTGTTGCTTAGCGCAAATAGCTAGCAGCACATATTAGGTTTTCGCGAATTTTAACACTGGTATGGTAAGAACAGACGCGTATTGTAAATGCAACGGAAATATCATGCTATTTCGCGTATTGCGACGACAGTTCATTAGTGTGTGTAATCTGCGGAATGTTGAGACATCACTCGCACACGCACTGACTGTATCGCGCTCATTAGTCACGTAAAATACTTCACACTTTGGCATGCAGCTAGTCCGTGTTACAAAAGTACATATTTGCAACTAATGTAGTAAAATATACAATTAATTATCGTGCATGTCCGATACTTGTGTTGCACAGGGCGATTCTGTTCATGGCAATGTGAGCTTTAGCGTGCATAAGGACTTCTGAGCGCTCACTGTACATAGCAATAGACCTGCCTAAAAGTTTTTGACTTGTTACTATGAATAGTTAATGAAATATATATTTTTTTATAATTTTTCTGTTTTATTTTTTTACTTGACTATAATAGCGTATTAGATAAAGGTTTCCACACTAAACGGTTACTATAATATGCTTTTATCTATACTAATAAAACCACAATCTAATTCCGCGTTATTCGGAAGTTATTGCAAATTTTCTGGTTTTGTTCAGGGTTGTCACGTTTTATCCGGGTCAAAAGTTTTAGTAAAAATTAATAATGAATAATTTATTTCTAAACATCCTGGTCTTCAGTTCGAAGAACCAAATTTTCATGATAATAATAATTTATTTATTTGTTAACATAGGTGGAGAGATGCAGGTCCGACGACGTATAATCATCGATTAAAGTAGTTTCTTGACTAACAGGTTTCAGCAGATTTACTGCTGCTGATGGTAAAGGGATCTTTTTTATTTTACTTCTTCTCTTTTTTGATTCAACGTCTGACATGACCGGGTCGGATGAAACTAGTGTTCTGTGAAACAGATCAGAGATCGCCGCTACACGATCAGTTTTTCTTGAATGCACGCAATAAGTACTGGCGATATGATAGGGAGCACCCCTATCATATCGCCAGTACTTATTGCGTGATTCGGCCGCTTGTTCAGATAGCATTCCAACTGGTAAAGTCGACGATGCTATTATTTTAGCACCATATACTAAAATTTTGTGGAACGTGACCGTCATAGGATGCCAATTATACTTTTCCACATACTTGTATACCAGATTTTTATAAAAAGTAAGTTAATTATTCTTCGACGTCATCGCCTATCTAGTCCGATCACTGTTTATTAGACTAAAATAAATTGAAATATTAAAAAAATATTTTAAGGCGAAGTGACAACCCTAAGGCCAAAAAATCCGGATATAATTTAAATTACTTATAACTTTTGAATAACGCGGAATTAGACTGTGGTTTTAATACTACAAATAAAAGCACGTTCTTATAATAGTTTAGAAATCTTTATCTTAATTAATAATTCATAGTAAAAAGACGAAAACTTGTAGGCAAGTGTACTCTTATATACATAATCATTTAGTATAATCAGAACTAGAATATACAAGGTGATTGGAAGATGGGTGCAAAGCTTTAAGGCGAAGATAGTACAGACAGTTTAGAACAATTTAAGCCATGGTTGTCTTAGACGAAGTCTTACCATTTTTTTTTAACCTAATTTTTAAGATTTTTTTCGAAAATTGCCAAAATTTTAACTAAACTGGTTATTTATAGCTAAATTGAATGATAAATGAATTCATTTTTATTTTATTTAATTAAAGTAATGTGTAAGCAATCTAGCAAAACATGTTTTAGGCCTCTGTGTCGTTAGACATTTTTTTTACAGACATTTAAAGTTCATATAAATAAAAAAAAAATCATAAATCATTTTTGAAAACCTTATTTTAAAAAAAAACGAAGTGTGCTTTTTTTGTTCAAATATTTTTGAAAACATGCGTGATAATCGCTCTTTCCTTTGAGGTATCATTTACGAGGATATTTTACAAATTATTGAAATTAGGATCTACAAACCAATTTGAGGGAGAAATTTTAAGTTTTAGGCGGAGTTATTAAAACAACGTTTGAATCTAAATTACTTATTTTTCATGTTCAAAATGTCTGCCATGATTCCTAATACAAGCACGGCTACGTCTTCTCACTTCTGTTGTTGTTATTTTCAACACCATCTCCAGTTTCATCGTTTCAAACGCTGAATTAATTCTCTCCATCAATTCTTCTCTCGTGTTTATTTCAACATTCGTATACACCAGTTCCTTGGCCCGGCCCCACGCGAAAAAGTCCAGCGGGGTCAGATCTGGTGAGCGAGCGGGCCAAGGGATGGGTCCATCTCTGCCGATCCAGCTGTCAGGGAAGCAATTATTTAAGTGTTCCCTTACATTTAACGTCCAATGCGCTGGACAGCCGTCTTGCTGAAAGACGACTGTTCGGTCTCTTTCGAATATCGGGACACCGGTTTCCTCTATCAGAACTGGTAAATCGAATTGTAGAAAGTGCAAATAATTTCCACCATTTAAATTATCCGGTAAGAAGTGGGGCCCAATCAATGTCCTGTCAATAACTCCAGCCCATACATTGACAGAGAATTTTCCCTGAAACGACACTCGCTTCTTAAAATGTGGATTATTGTCTCTGTCGGCCCGTTCATGGAGGTTATGAAAGTTTGTAATGCCCTCCCTAGAAAATTTGCTTTCATCCGTCCACAAGATTGATTTCAGGAACCACGCATCTTCGATGTCTCTGTTGAGGACGAAACGGCAGAACTGTATTCTTCTTTGGGGATCTTGCTCTTCCAGACCTTGCACACCCCTACCATAGAACGGATATTTGTCATTTTGGTGCATTGTATGCCACACCTTCTATTGTGAAATGTTTAGATTTTGAGCTACGGCTCTGGTACTGGTAGTAGGATCTGCTTGAAATGCTGCCAAAATGTTTTCTTCGACGTCAGTTTCATGTCTGCCTGGGTTGACTCCAGGTTCCACGCGGTTAAACCCAACTTTGGCAAGTCGACGAAAAGTGTTGTAAAACACTCGCACATTCGGTACCCTGCGATTCGGAAAGCGTTCTTGATACATCCGTCGCGCCAAGGATCCATTGCCATCTGCTCTGCCATACATAAATACGATATCCGCATATTCCTGATTGGAAAAAGTAGACATAGCTACTTAACAATTAAGAAAAACGGCGTAGGAGCGCACTAAATGTCAACTCAACACAACTCAAAAACCAACACGTGCAGGAGCTTGCGGCTACGACTGGACACGGTGAAACAAAAATGTTCAAAACTAACGCAAACAACACGTGCAGGAACGCAAAGGGCTACAACTGAACACGGTAAATTGCGAATCAACACGACAACGTCCTCTCACATGGGCAGCTGTAGTTTGACTAATTCAACTAATTGTAATAAGTAAAAGATGTGACCGCTTCAACACAGACTGACTAACCCTAACTAAATAAAAACACGATTTTGTTGCCTTAGTAACTAATACCATTTTGCTGTAAAAACCAACGTATTTATCGTTATTTTTTATTCACTGGGCGTTCTACCTGGAAATGCCGTCGCACCGCGCATTGCTGCCATTGTTTAGATAATCCCTTCAATTCGGTTCTTTCATGTGCCGCACTGCGCGCGGCGGCCATTGTTTAGATAATCCCCTAATTGGCATGTGCAAAAAATTCTTAAAATTGAAGTAATTATCATTTCGAACACATAAAGTAAGCTTAGCGTAAGTTTTTAAGCAAAAATTTTGTTTTATTAGTCTGCCTAAAATTTAAAATTTCTCCCTCAAATTGGTTTGTAGATCCTAATTTCAATAATTTGTATAATATCCTCGTAAATGATACCTCAAAGGAAAGAGCGATTATCACGCATGTTTTCAAAAATATTTGAACAAAAAAAGCACCCTTCGTTTTTTTTTAAATAAGGTTTTCAAAAATGATTTATGATTTTTTTACATGAGCTTTAAATGTCTATAAAAAAAATGTCTAACGACACAGAGGCCTCCAACATGTTTTGCTAGATTGCTTACACATTACTTTAATTAAATAAAATAAAAATGAATTCATTTATCATTCAGTTTAGCTATAAATAACCAGTTTAGTTAAAATTTTGGCAATTTTCGAAAAAAATCTTAATAATTAGGTTAAAAAAAAATGGTAAGACTTCGTCTAAGACAACCATGGCTTAAATTGTTGTAAACTGTCTGTACTATCTTCGCCTTAAAGCGTTGCACCCATCTTCCAATCACCTTGTATAATGTGGTTTCTTTAAAATATATACATTTTTTCATTTTCATGACCTGATAAAGGTCAACTATAACAAGTTAAAAAAAAAAAAAATACTACAAGACATTTATTAATGCCGCTGTTTTACTCCAGTGCTGTAAAATAAAACGATGAGTAAAATGATAATTAATATTAATGATTTTTTAAATAAAAACAAGATGGAACAAAATTGGGGTTCATAACACACTGTGCGACCTATTATTCAGACTATCGTGCGCCTATCCAGCGTGCTAGATGTAATCGAACGACCTTAATGAGCGCACGTGTTTTATTTATTTTAAACTAATCAATCGATGCACCCAGTTGAATTATGCAGTTTTCGGCGAATTTTCCACTGTAACTGTCCGCCCGGCAGCCGCAGCGCTGCAAGGCTGCAATAGAATATAATCCATAAAAAAATAAATTAGTCGATTTTGCTCTCATTTTAACAATTGCCAGAACCATAGAGTAGATCACTTTTTTATTTTGAACTGTTCCTCGCATTGAGATGGAAAAGGAAATAACTTTCTATGTCTATGGTTCCTCGTTTGTTGGTGTTGGTTTGTTGAATGACATCCCTACATTGATTTGGTGGAATTGAAATTCGTTGTGAATTCGTTAGAAGTTTATACTGTCAAGAATAGTGATTTTTACATTGGGCTTCTAAATATTACAGGGTTGCTTCGATAGATAATATATTTCCTATAAAATACCGTGTTTATCGTTAAGTATAATTTGCAATTCAGAATCGAAGCCACCAGTAGAGCGTCCGAGTGTAGAGCTATGGTGTCAGGGAAGTGCAAGATCTCGGCTTGAGCGTTCAGAGCAGCTCGGCTCTCCTATACGCTCGCGGGGCGCTCGGCGCGGGTGCGGCAGACGGTCTGGACGGCGGCGGCGGCGGTGGCATGTCCAACGTGGAGAACGTGTGCCCGCAGACGCTGCGCGGCGTGGCGCGCGAGCTGCGGCGCCTGGCGGCGAATCCGCCCGCTGGTATGAAGCTGCTGCTGCGCGACGACGACCTTACTGACGTGGTGGCGACCATGGAGGGGCCTGGTACGCACTGCACATCATACTTTGTGTACATGGTCTGTTTTGTGGTAGGCAACTGCAACTGACACCTTATCAAAGTAGTGCCCATTTTTTAATGTTGACATGTTTGCCCAGTTTAGAACCAAAATGTTACTTACTGTAGTCCCTAATGTCACCACATCAACTGTTACTGACTATCTTGTAGCTTTAGCTTATTATATTAACGTAAACCTGGGTATCTCTGACCACCTGGCGACAAACTGGGAATGATTGAATCAGACTCGCCCACCAAGGGATGTGCACCTATAAATACTTTTCCAAGAAAAAGTATTTATACAATATTTTTTTAAGACATTTCTGTGCCCTAGGCTTTTACTTCATTCACATTTTATAATAAATAACAGAAAGAAAGAATGAACAGTGGCTAAGTAATAATAGCCACACGGGTCGATCCATCTTATTATGCTATGCTTGCCTTGTTCAACTGCATCTGGTTAAACTGGAAGTCTACCCCAAAATAGTTTGGAAAAGGCTAGGCAAATGAGAAGTACCTACATTTATTTATTGTAATGTTGGTATATTTAATTATTTTCTTTAATTACAACAGCACTATTTGTATCCATTCTGAATTTCAAATAAATAGCTTTGGCAGTTACTGAAATAAGCAGCTGTGACAGACAGACGGATAAAGTCCTACTGGGCCTACCACGAGAGTTCCTTTTCTTCTGACTATGGAGGGGGAGGGTATATGATTTTAACCAGTGTGTATGTTCTTCTTCCCCCATAACTTCAAAAGTACTTATAATAATTTGAAAAATGAGAGGGCTTAATTAGCACATTTCAAAAATATAAATATTACTGAAATTAGCCCAAAATAATTAAATAAAAAATAAGTTTAAAAACTAAAACCCGACTACCGAAAAGGATTAAGAGCGTTAACGCCAAATCCGCGGCACCAAGTTTAGGTAATTGCAGTGCTCTTTGCACTCACACAGATGCGCGCGTGTCTGTGTGCGTAGAGTTGGTGTGCTCTCTGTCATTATAGTCAAACTAACCCATGTTGATCCGTTATGTATAATGATACTTATTTAACCGTTAGTTGATTTTTATTTACTATTCTTATTTTTATTACAACCTTGTGAAATAAATAGGCAGTTTTGGATACTTTATAAAGTATATATATACTAATCAGGGGTGAAAAGTTAGAAATGTAGTACAAATGTAAAGTCCTACAACGATTAATATTATATTAGGTCATCCCACTTCCAGTGTCATATTTTTTTATTATTATTATTTTACAAAAACTGACTACTATATTATATAACCTTGTGACACTAATCAATAATCTCCACCACTATTAATCACTCGCTCCCAGACTGCTGGCAAATCTTGAACACCATTTAAAGTACCACTTTCATTTAATTCATCAATAATGCTCTTTAGTTTAATATCTAACTCCTTTTTGCTATTGTATCGAGTACCCGACAATTTCCTCTTCACATGGCCAAAACAATTTAAATCACAAGGATTCATATCCGGGGAATATGGCGGCTGAATAATTTCAATCCATCCTTTTCTTCAATTAAATTCTGAACTATTTTTGATTTGTGCGGTCTGGCGTTATCATGTAAAATTATAGGACTCGTTATATGATGTTCGTCTGCCCAAATAGGAATATTTTCTTCTAAAAATGACTTATATCGCTCTCCAGTCATAGTTGTATTTTCATCATAAGTTCTCCAAAAAGCAATGCCTCTGACATCCATAGGTACTATTAGTAGTATTTTTCGTTCATGTAGCTCTGCACGTGGTAAATGTTCAGCTGAAGTGCCCAGTTCCACCCAACATCGTGACTGATGTCTTTGACGAGGAGTATAAAATTCGACCCAAGTTTCATCAAGGCATATGAATCTATTAAGTATATTTTTCTTACGGCGATACCACGATAAATGGCTACGCGCAGTTTCATAACGAAACTCCTTCTGATCCGTGTTCAGAGTGTGGGGCACCCACACTGCACTTTTATTGACCAGACATAAATCCTTCGTGAGTACTCTATGTATAGTGCAATGAAGCCGTTTCTAATGCTTGCGAGTTTTCCTGAATTTTCAGTGTTATTTCACTGAGTTTTTCTTTTTGTTGAGTCTGAAAATAACATGTAGGTATAACATAGTGACACAAACCGTAAGCATCGTGTCCGGCGGTCGATTGTCTGCTTGAGACACACCAATGTTTTATTTGTCCTAAAATATGTATATAACGACCAAGTAATTCTTACAAGATTCCCTGCGTCAGGATCTTGAGATGAAGCCGTTTCTAATGCTTGCGAGTTTTCCTGAATTTTCAGTGTTATTTCACTGAGTTTTTCTTTTTGTTGAGTCTGAAAATAACATGTTGGTCGGTTTGTGTCGGTTAGTGACACAAACCGTAAGCATCGTGTCCGGCGGCCGATTGTCGGCTTGAGACACAACAATGTTTTATTTTGTGCTAAAATATGTTTACAAATGTCCAAGTCATTCTTACAAGATTTCCTGCGTCAGGATCTTGAGTTGGAACCGTTTCTGACGCCTGCAAGTTTTCCTGAATTTCCAGTGTTTTTTCAGTGACTTTTTCTTTTTGTTGAGTCTGAAAATAATATGCAGAGTATAATATGAAGTGACACAAACCATAAGAAGCACCACGACAGGCGATCGATTGTCGGCTTGAGATAAATAAATAACGCAGAAATGTCTTATTTAGTTTTGGTTTAATAGGTGCTAATTCAAAATAAAGGAAACACGTGTCTGTTTAGATATAAAATCTCAAAAATTGCCATAAAATATAAAGAAGTAAAAAAAAAAAACTTACAACAGTATTTTGAAATATTTGAACTTCTCTTTTCTGCCTATAACAACGAATCGGATATTAATTTTATCTTATTACTACTGTGTTTCATAAAAATACCCAGACAAAAAGTAATTTAAAAAAATTATACATATTGACTTCAGAAAGTAGTAAGTATAATATTGTTTCTTATGGTTTACTAATTACACCTAATATAGATATTTTTTTTTATAAGTAGAGAACCCACCTCGTTTCAGTGGTATATTCTCAACTATCCAAAACTGACAACCCCAGAATGGTCAATTCAGTTTATGAGATTATAAGACAGAATAAACGCAAATTATTACGAATTCTATCCCCGTGTAAGAAAAATTTGAATTGGCTATAACCTGTTACATAGTTAAAAAGTGGCTCCTCGGTAACTTACCTTTTAGCTTCATTAGCCTTGGCTAAATTTTCATATTTTTTTCTTTTTATTCCCGTATAGCGCCTTTTGTTAGCCATATCTAAAAAAAAGTAAAATCGAAACATACATAAAGAAGTCTAATTTAATCTTCTTAAGTTAATTGAATACCATTACATTAAAATATGTACTCACCAAAGTTCTGTAATATAATAAAAATATATTATAATAAAAAGTATCAATATGTCCCAGTCGCGCTAAAAACTCGCGAAAGTACGATAATATTTTACGCGACACGCAGCGATGGGA
>OX451397.1:5000-129624 GCA_949629135.1 Eremobia ochroleuca
ACCTAACCTAACCTAACCTAACCTAACCTAACCTAACCTAACCTAACCTAACCTAACCTAACCTAACCTAACCTAACCTAACCTAACCTAACCTAACCTAACCTAACCTAACCTAACCTAACCTAACCTAACCTAACCTAACCTAACCTAACCTAACCTAACCTAACCTAACCTAACCTAACCTAACCTAACCTAACCTAACCTAACCTAACCTAACCTAACCTAACCTAACCTAACCTAACCTAACCTAACCTAACCTAACCTAACCTAACCTAACCTAACCTAACCTAACCTAACCTAACCTAACCTAACCTAACCTAACCTAACCTAACCTAACCTAACCTAACCTAACCTAACCTAACCTAACCTAACCTAACCTAACCTAACCTAACCTAACCTAACCTAACCTAACCTAACCTAACCTAACCTAACCTAACCTAACCTAACCTAACCTAACCTAACCTAACCTAACCTAACCTAACCTAACCTAACCTAACCTAACCTAACCTAACCTAACCTAACCTAACCTAACCTAACCTAACCTAACCTAACCTAACCTAACCTAACCTAACCTAACCTAACCTAACCTAACCTAACCTAACCTAACCTAACCTAACCTAACCTAACCTAACCTAACCTAACCTAACCTAACCTAACCTAACCTAACCTAACCTAACCTAACCTAACCTAACCTAACCTAACCTAACCTAACCTAACCTAACCTAACCTAACCTAACCTAACCTAACCTAACCTAACCTAACCTAACCTAACCTAACCTAACCTAACCTAACCTAACCTAACCTAACCTAACCTAACCTAACCTAACCTAACCTAACCTAACCTAACCTAACCTAACCTAACCTAACCTAACCTAACCTAACCTAACCTAACCTAACCTAACCTAACCTAACCTAACCTAACCTAACCTAACCTAACCTAACCTAACCTAACCTAACCTAACCTAACCTAACCTAACCTAACCTAACCTAACCTAACCTAACCTAACCTAACCTAACCTAACCTAACCTAACCTAACCTAACCTAACCTAACCTAACCTAACCTAACCTAACCTAACCTAACCTAACCTAACCTAACCTAACCTAACCTAACCTAACCTAACCTAACCTAACCTAACCTAACCTAACCTAACCTAACCTAACCTAACCTAACCTAACCTAACCTAACCTAACCTAACCTAACCTAACCTAACCTAACCTAACCTAACCTAACCTAACCTAACCTAACCTAACCTAACCTAACCTAACCTAACCTAACCTAACCTAACCTAACCTAACCTAACCTAACCTAACCTAACCTAACCTAACCTAACCTAACCTAACCTAACCTAACCTAACCTAACCTAACCTAACCTAACCTAACCTAACCTAACCTAACCTAACCTAACCTAACCTAACCTAACCTAACCTAACCTAACCTAACCTAACCTAACCTAACCTAACCTAACCTAACCTAACCTAACCTAACCTAACCTAACCTAACCTAACCTAACCTAACCTAACCTAACCTAACCTAACCTAACCTAACCTAACCTAACCTAACCTAACCTAACCTAACCTAACCTAACCTAACCTAACCTAACCTAACCTAACCTAACCTAACCTAACCTAACCTAACCTAACCTAACCTAACCTAACCTAACCTAACCTAACCTAACCTAACCTAACCTAACCTAACCTAACCTAACCTAACCTAACCTAACCTAACCTAACCTAACCTAACCTAACCTAACCTAACCTAACCTAACCTAACCTAACCTAACCTAACCTAACCTAACCTAACCTAACCTAACCTAACCTAACCTAACCTAACCTAACCTAACCTAACCTAACCTAACCTAACCTAACCTAACCTAACCTAACCTAACCTAACCTAACCTAACCTAACCTAACCTAACCTAACCTAACCTAACCTAACCTAACCTAACCTAACCTAACCTAACCTAACCTAACCTAACCTAACCTAACCTAACCTAACCTAACCTAACCTAACCTAACCTAACCTAACCTAACCTAACCTAACCTAACCTAACCTAACCTAACCTAACCTAACCTAACCTAACCTAACCTAACCTAACCTAACCTAACCTAACCTAACCTAACCTAACCTAACCTAACCTAACCTAACCTAACCTAACCTAACCTAACCTAACCTAACCTAACCTAACCTAACCTAACCTAACCTAACCTAACCTAACCTAACCTAACCTAACCTAACCTAACCTAACCTAACCTAACCTAACCTAACCTAACCTAACCTAACCTAACCTAACCTAACCTAACCTAACCTAACCTAACCTAACCTAACCTAACCTAACCTAACCTAACCTAACCTAACCTAACCTAACCTAACCTAACCTAACCTAACCTAACCTAACCTAACCTAACCTAACCTAACCTAACCTAACCTAACCTAACCTAACCTAACCTAACCTAACCTAACCTAACCTAACCTAACCTAACCTAACCTAACCTAACCTAACCTAACCTAACCTAACCTAACCTAACCTAACCTAACCTAACCTAACCTAACCTAACCTAACCTAACCTAACCTAACCTAACCTAACCTAACCTAACCTAACCTAACCTAACCTAACCTAACCTAACCTAACCTAACCTAACCTAACCTAACCTAACCTAACCTAACCTAACCTAACCTAACCTAACCTAACCTAACCTAACCTAACCTAACCTAACCTAACCTAACCTAACCTAACCTAACCTAACCTAACCTAACCTAACCTAACCTAACCTAACCTAACCTAACCTAACCTAACCTAACCTAACCTAACCTAACCTAACCTAACCTAACCTAACCTAACCTAACCTAACCTAACCTAACCTAACCTAACCTAACCTAACCTAACCTAACCTAACCTAACCTAACCTAACCTAACCTAACCTAACCTAACCTAACCTAACCTAACCTAACCTAACCTAACCTAACCTAACCTAACCTAACCTAACCTAACCTAACCTAACCTAACCTAACCTAACCTAACCTAACCTAACCTAACCTAACCTAACCTAACCTAACCTAACCTAACCTAACCTAACCTAACCTAACCTAACCTAACCTAACCTAACCTAACCTAACCTAACCTAACCTAACCTAACCTAACCTAACCTAACCTAACCTAACCTAACCTAACCTAACCTAACCTAACCTAACCTAACCTAACCTAACCTAACCTAACCTAACCTAACCTAACCTAACCTAACCTAACCTAACCTAACCTAACCTAACCTAACCTAACCTAACCTAACCTAACCTAACCTAACCTAACCTAACCTAACCTAACCTAACCTAACCTAACCTAACCTAACCTAACCTAACCTAACCTAACCTAACCTAACCTAACCTAACCTAACCTAACCTAACCTAACCTAACCTAACCTAACCTAACCTAACCTAACCTAACCTAACCTAACCTAACCTAACCTAACCTAACCTAACCTAACCTAACCTAACCTAACCTAACCTAACCTAACCTAACCTAACCTAACCTAACCTAACCTAACCTAACCTAACCTAACCTAACCTAACCTAACCTAACCTAACCTAACCTAACCTAACCTAACCTAACCTAACCTAACCTAACCTAACCTAACCTAACCTAACCTAACCTAACCTAACCTAACCTAACCTAACCTAACCTAACCTAACCTAACCTAACCTAACCTAACCTAACCTAACCTAACCTAACCTAACCTAACCTAACCTAACCTAACCTAACCTAACCTAACCTAACCTAACCTAACCTAACCTAACCTAACCTAACCTAACCTAACCTAACCTAACCTAACCTAACCTAACCTAACCTAACCTAACCTAACCTAACCTAACCTAACCTAACCTAACCTAACCTAACCTAACCTAACCTAACCTAACCTAACCTAACCTAACCTAACCTAACCTAACCTAACCTAACCTAACCTAACCTAACCTAACCTAACCTAACCTAACCTAACCTAACCTAACCTAACCTAACCTAACCTAACCTAACCTAACCTAACCTAACCTAACCTAACCTAACCTAACCTAACCTAACCTAACCTAACCTAACCTAACCTAACCTAACCTAACCTAACCTAACCTAACCTAACCTAACCTAACCTAACCTAACCTAACCTAACCTAACCTAACCTAACCTAACCTAACCTAACCTAACCTAACCTAACCTAACCTAACCTAACCTAACCTAACCTAACCTAACCTAACCTAACCTAACCTAACCTAACCTAACCTAACCTAACCTAACCTAACCTAACCTAACCTAACCTAACCTAACCTAACCTAACCTAACCTAACCTAACCTAACCTAACCTAACCTAACCTAACCTAACCTAACCTAACCTAACCTAACCTAACCTAACCTAACCTAACCTAACCTAACCTAACCTAACCTAACCTAACCTAACCTAACCTAACCTAACCTAACCTAACCTAACCTAACCTAACCTAACCTAACCTAACCTAACCTAACCTAACCTAACCTAACCTAACCTAACCTAACCTAACCTAACCTAACCTAACCTAACCTAACCTAACCTAACCTAACCTAACCTAACCTAACCTAACCTAACCTAACCTAACCTAACCTAACCTAACCTAACCTAACCTAACCTAACCTAACCTAACCTAACCTAACCTAACCTAACCTAACCTAACCTAACCTAACCTAACCTAACCTAACCTAACCTAACCTAACCTAACCTAACCTAACCTAACCTAACCTAACCTAACCTAACCTAACCTAACCTAACCTAACCTAACCTAACCTAACCTAACCTAACCTAACCTAACCTAACCTAACCTAACCTAACCTAACCTAACCTAACCTAACCTAACCTAACCTAACCTAACCTAACCTAACCTAACCTAACCTAACCTAACCTAACCTAACCTAACCTAACCTAACCTAACCTAACCTAACCTAACCTAACCTAACCTAACCTAACCTAACCTAACCTAACCTAACCTAACCTAACCTAACCTAACCTAACCTAACCTAACCTAACCTAACCTAACCTAACCTAACCTAACCTAACCTAACCTAACCTAACCTAACCTAACCTAACCTAACCTAACCTAACCTAACCTAACCTAACCTAACCTAACCTAACCTAACCTAACCTAACCTAACCTAACCTAACCTAACCTAACCTAACCTAACCTAACCTAACCTAACCTAACCTAACCTAACCTAACCTAACCTAACCTAACCTAACCTAACCTAACCTAACCTAACCTAACCTAACCTAACCTAACCTAACCTAACCTAACCTAACCTAACCTAACCTAACCTAACCTAACCTAACCTAACCTAACCTAACCTAACCTAACCTAACCTAACCTAACCTAACCTAACCTAACCTAACCTAACCTAACCTAACCTAACCTAACCTAACCTAACCTAACCTAACCTAACCTAACCTAACCTAACCTAACCTAACCTAACCTAACCTAACCTAACCTAACCTAACCTAACCTAACCTAACCTAACCTAACCTAACCTAACCTAACCTAACCTAACCTAACCTAACCTAACCTAACCTAACCTAACCTAACCTAACCTAACCTAACCTAACCTAACCTAACCTAACCTAACCTAACCTAACCTAACCTAACCTAACCTAACCTAACCTAACCTAACCTAACCTAACCTAACCTAACCTAACCTAACCTAACCTAACCTAACCTAACCTAACCTAACCTAACCTAACCTAACCTAACCTAACCTAACCTAACCTAACCTAACCTAACCTAACCTAACCTAACCTAACCTAACCTAACCTAACCTAACCTAACCTAACCTAACCTAACCTAACCTAACCTAACCTAACCGAAGTATGAGATGGCAGCTGTAAAGGCACAAGTAGATAGCTGGAAAAGCTTCTGTGGCAGACAAGATAGGGAAAGCCTTTGGGAGAGCATATACCGCGTCATAAAGGACACCACCAAACGCCACGAAGACATCCCATTGGTGAAAGATGGCCACCAACTGGACCAGAAAGAGTCAGCCAGTACCTTGGCGGAGACCTTCTTCCCGGAGGACCTCGAGGGTGACGACAACCCAGACCACAGGCAGACCAGAGTCCTTGCAGCAAACGTAAACAGCTGGGCGCATGGTGAGATACATGACCCAGCATTTACTGCTGAGGAACTCCGGGCCGCAGCTGGAAGTTTTAACCCGAAAAAGGCTCCGGGTAGGGACGGTCTTACCGCGGACATTTGCAGCCAGGTTGTCTCCAAAAATTTGGAACTAAACCTGGCGCTCATGAACAGGTGCCTGGAACTTGGCCACTTTCCAACTTGTTGGAAAGAGGCGACGGTGGTAGTTCTGCGGAAGCCTGGCAAAGAAGACTACACAAACCCGAAGTCATACAGGCCTATCGGATTGCTACCGGTCATGGGGAAGATTCTAGAGAAAATGGTAGTTGGGAGATTGAAGTGGCATCTGCTCCCAAAAATGAGCCACCGACAGTACGGCTTCATACCACAAAGGAGCACCGAGGACTCCCTCTATGACATGATACAATATCTGTGCGGGAAACTCAAAGAGAAAAAATTAATAACCGTAATATCATTGGACATAGAGGGAGCCTTCGACAGCGCCTGGTGGCCCGCTATCAAAATGAGGCTTGCCGAAGAAGAGTGTCCGGTAAATCTCCGGCGACTCATGGACAGCTACCTACAGGACCGCAAGGTCCGCGTGAGGTACGCCGGAGAGGAATACACAAAGGACACAAAAAAGGGGTGTGTGCAAGGATCAATTGGCGGGCCAATTCTCTGGAATCTTCTCCTTGATCCACTACTTAAAGGACTGGAACGCCGGGGTGATTATTGCCAGGCTTTCGCAGATGACGTGGTGCTGGTGTTTGCCGGTGAAACGGCGCTGGAGGTGGAGGAAAAGGCCAATGCCGCGCTCGCGTATGTTCGGGCGTGGGGTGTCAAAAATAAACTCAAGTTCGCACCACACAAAACCCATGCAATGGTGATTACGAAAAAGTTAAAATTTGACACACCACGACTGAGCATGGGCGGGACCGACATTGGTCTATGCAACGAAATAAAGATCCTGGGGCTCACTATAGATAACAAGCTGACGTTCAACAGCCATGTGGCAAACACGTGCAAGAAAGCTCTGAACATTTATAAGCAGCTTTCGCGAGCCGCCAGGATTAGTTGGGGCCTCCACCCTGAAATTATCCGGACAATCTACATAGCCACAGTAGAACCGATCATAACTTACGCAGCAGGCGCCTGGGCTAAAGCGGCAGAAAAGACCGTGGTTAAAAAACAACTAAACGCGGTACAGAGAGGCTTTGCGCAAAAGCTGTGTGGAGCCTATAGGACCGTTTCGCTGAACTCAGCCCTGATGCTGGCTGGGATACTGCCTCTGGATATTCGAATCAGAGAAGCAGCATCGTTGTATGAGGCTAAGAGAGGAGTACCCCAGCCAGGATTGGCAGACAGAGAGGTAGAGCGCAGGCTGGCCTTCGCTGAAATCCAGCATCCGGCAAGACATATGCGCCTCGAGTTCTCAAGCCTGGTGAACCAGGAGGAGCTAAGCACCCACGTACACCAGACAGTATCAATCTATACCGATGGCAGTAAGATTGAGGGCAAAGTCGGAGCAGCATTGTCTCTTTGGAGCAATGAAGCCGAGACCAAAACCCTCAAGCTCAAGCTGCCATCGTACTGTACTGTTTACCAGGCTGAACTCCTGGCCATATGTCATGCCACAAAAATCATTCTGCGACGAGGCGAAACCAGTTTTGCTATTCTTAGCGACTCGCGCTCTGCCCTAGAGACGGTCACGAATCCATATTCCCTCCATCCCCTGGCTGTCAAAACTAGGACTTACATTGAAGACAGTAGACTCCAGAACAAGGAAATTTCCCTGTTCTGGATAAAAGCGCATGCAGGGCTGGAGGGAAATGAGCGTGCAGACACACTGGCGAAAGAAGCGGCACTGCACTGCAAGAAAAAACCCGATTACGACAGTTGCCCAGTTTCATTCGTGAAGAGACACATCCGTTTGCGGTCTCTTCACGAATGGAACCAACGCTACCAGACAGGAGGAACGGCAGCTGTCACCAGGATGTTCCTCGCGGATGCAGTGGAAGGATACAAGATAGTTAGGAAGATCAGACCGGCAGGCTTGGCGACCCAGGTGATGACGGGGCACGGTGGGTTCTCGGAATACTTGCATCGTTTCAAGTGTAAAGAGAACCCATCGTGCATCTGCGAACCGGGGGTCGCGGAGTCTGTCCCACATCTCCTATTTAGTTGTCCTGTCTTCGCAAAGCCCCGAATGGAGACAGAGCAAAAACTAGACTGCACTATAGAACCTGGAAGCATGCAAACAATAATGGCAAATAATCAGATGAGGCAGACATTTATGGCATACTGTTTGCAAATAATAAAACCAGTTATAAATAGAAATAAGTAAATAAATTATGTTTAATACATATTCGTATATTATGTATCGTAAACATAAAACGTAAATAGGAACTAAATAAATTACAGTTGCAAGCAAACAAGTTAACGTAAATAGCTGTACTGGCAATAAAAATAAGTAAATGTTAGTAAGTTATATAAGTATGTAGTAAGTTACGCTGTCAAAAATGAAGTTAGTATAAGAAATTAGAAAATAAAACCAATAGAATAAGTTGTTAAACCAGGAAAATTAATAGTAATGAAAGGAAAAGTCTGTAACCATGCACAATTAATAAATATGTACCATAGCGATAAATAGAATTAGAATGTAAGGAATGCAATAAGGACAAACTGTTAAGCCTAAGTTATATAATAAAATGTTTTTAGATAGATTACTTAGTATATAAGAAGCACAATGTATTGAATAGATTAAGTTTAGATAGTAAGAATAAATGTAAAAGCAAAGGCTATTAAATAAATGCACAAACAAATTTACCCAACGGAAAAAACGGTCTCTGATCATGTCAGAGGTACCATAGGTAGGCTAGCTCGCGGGCCGGGCCTTGCGTCCGGACAGGGAATAAAAAAAAAAAAAAAAAAAAAAAAAAAACCTAACCTAACCTAACCTAACCTAACCTAACCTTTTTTTTTTTTTTTTTTTTTTGTTTCGGGGTGGAAAATCCTCATGGATGTCCGCCGCCCTGGGGCGGGCGGCGGGGTCTGTCAGACTCTTACTGACTAAAAACCACCCCGGTGTTCCCTCTCTCACCTACGCCGGGGGTCGCGGGAACGAACGATACTTCCGCAACCCCCGGCTGGTGCTGGCCCGCTCCTGCGGGCCTCTCCTCGTGTCAGGGGGGGGAGTGAGGTGTTAGACTCCCCCCGCGACGTCTAAGAGGGGCGCGCGTGGAACACTACGCGCCGCCGCCTCGGGTCCAGATGTGTGGGGGGCGACGGACGTCCCCAAGTCCGTCGCCCCTGGACCCATTTAGGGGGGCTGGAAGAGGGCGTTATCCGCCCTCCGCCGACGCCCGGTGCGCCTGCTGCGGGCGGGGTGAGGGGACGAGATCTCCCTCTCCCTTTCCGCAGCCTCCTTCTGCGAGACGACTGTTTCGCAGAAGGAAACCACCGCGTCCCAGGACTCCTCGCTACCGACCATAGACTCGACCACGGCCGGCAGCGATAGGTCACTGCCTACTCCTGAGATGAGGGCACGGCGTGGCTCCTCCCAAGCGGCACACTCTGCCAGCGTGTGCCGCGCCGTGTCCTCCCGGCAGTCGACGCAGTGGTGACACCGGGCGTCCGGCTCCCTGTTTATGCGACACAGGTACTTCCCGAAGCAACCATGCCCCGAGAGCACCTGCGTCGCACGAAATGACAGGGAGCCGTGCCTCCTCCCGAGCCAGCGCTCGAGCACCGGCCGGACCGCCTCGATGGTGACGAGGCCGGCGGTAGGGCGCAAAAGCCTGTCCCGCCATTCCGCCACCAGGACCTCGCGGAGCTGAGACCGACGCAGCTCCCAGTGTCGCTGCATCGGTCGCTCGCCCCGCGCCCTCATTTCCTCGCGCCACCGATACAGTGACGCGAGTACTTTCGCCTCGAGGTCCCAGGGCGGGGATCCGGCCAGTACGCAAGCCGCCTCGTAGGAGATCGTGCGATACCCCCTGATGACTCTGACGGCCATCGCTCTTTGCGGTTTTCGTAAAACCGCAATGCTGCCGGCCGTCAGGTCAGAGGCCCACACCGGGGCCCCGTACAGGGCCATGGATCGCACGATCCCCACGTAGAGCCGCCTACAGGCGGCGCTCGGGCCCCCCAGATTGGGAAGCAGCGTTGATAGCGCCCCAGCAGCGCCCAACAACTTGGGCGCCAGCCGCCGGAAGTGGGGCTCGAAATTCCACCGGCTGTCGAGCACCAATCCTAAATACTTCATGGTGGACTCGACAGCGATCCGAGCCCCCCCGACCACGATGTGTGAGCCGGGCGGCGGCGCCCGCCGGGGGCCATGAAACACCATGGCCTCCGACTTGTTGAGGGCCACCTCCAGGCCTAGGCGACGTATGCGGCCCACCACCTGTGAGACCGCAGCCGTCGCCAGCAACGCTGCCTCCCTGTGCGAGCTCCCCCGGGCGGTGACCAGCGTGTCATCGGCATAACACGTCAGGTCCACGCCCGGTTGGAGCTCGCCCCTCAGCACCCAGTCGTACCCGATGTTCCACAGGAGCGGGCCCAGGACCGAGCCCTGTGGAACACCGCACGACATGCGGTGCTGGTTTCCGCCATCACGTCCCACGTAGGTGACACACCTCTCGGACAAATAAGCCCCAACCACGCGGCGGAGGTAGGGAGGCACCCGATGATACCGCAGTGCCTCCCGAATACAACTCCAGGGCAGGGTGTTGAAGGCGTTGGAAATGTCCAAGGACACCGCCAACATCACCCCACCCCGGGACACCGCTTCCTCCGCCAGGACTCTCACCCGCGACACAGCGTGTATGGTGGAGCGCCCATGCCGAAAGCCGAACTGGCTCTCGTCCAGGTCCGGCCCCTCTCTGCACAAGTGGCCGACGAGGCGGGCTGCGATAATCCTCTCGAACAGCTTGCCCACCTCGTCTAGCAGCACTATGGGCCGGTACGCGGACGCCGAGTCCGCAGGGCGCCCCGCCTTCCTGAGCAGGACCAGACGACCAGATTTCCACAAAGTGGGAAACTGGCCCTGCTCCAGGCACGCTGTGTAGAGTCCTCTCAGTTGGGGCTCAAGCTCCTTCAGAGCGAGGGCCAACACGCAGCCGTGGATCCCGTCGGGCCCCGGAGCCACGTTCTTGGCCCGGAGCCGCATCACGGCTGCCCTCATCTCTGCCTGTGTCACCTCTGGGACGCTGATGGCATTCTCCTCCGTAGACTCTGCGGCTGTGGGCAAAGCCATCGGCGGCGGAGTATGCTCCGCTCTGGCCGGGAAGAGGGCTGCGACAACCTCCTCCAGCAGCTCGGGTTGGAGACTCTCCGTGAGTGGAGGCGCCGCGGCTCGAAGCTTGCCTCGAACCGCTCGATACGGGCGCCCCCACGGATCTCCGTCCAGAGTCTCCAACATCTCTTCCCTGCCTCGCGTCTTCGCCTCGCCGATGGCCAGCCACAGAGTCTCCTTCGCCGCGCGGTACACCTCATACAGCGCGGCTTCTTCGTCAGGGACCCGACGACGTCTCCTCCGGTATCGGGTGTACTGGCGCCGGACCGCTACGCACGCGACGCGCAGCTGCGCGATCTCGGCGGTCCACCAGTACACCTGGCGCCTTCCTACATGTGCGTGGACCCGGGGCATGGACGCGTCGCTGATCTGCGTCATCGCCCCGCGGAACCACAGCGCCTCCTGCTCGACGTCGACGGGTCCGTTCGTTGCCGACTCCCGAACCCAGGCCTGGACAATAGCAGCTTCCTCGAGAAGCTCCCTGTCGATGCGCTTACGCGCCCAGCGCGGACCGTCCGTTCGCGGGGCCGGTGAACCGCGGCCGCCAGTGGTCTGGGCGGAGACGTCGAAACGGATGTAACGGTGATCCGACAACGTCTCCACCTCCACGGCGACACGCCAGTCGCGGACACGGCGCGCGACAGCGGGGCTAGCGAACGAGACGTCCACTATAGACCCGCCCCGCTGCCGCACGCACGTGTGCACCGAGCCCCGATTTAGGACGGTCAAGCCAGTCGCGACCGCCCATTCCTCCAGCACCTCGCCCCTAGCATCGGTCACAGGGGATCCCCACGCCGCAGACTTGGCGTTGAGATCCCCCAGCAACAGCACAGGGCGAGGGTGGAGTCGGCCCACGACGGCACCCAACTCGACAAGGAACCTCTCGAAGTCGGCGAGACTCTTGTTGGGCGAAAAATACGCCCCAACCGTGCCAATGCCGTCCGCGAGGGCGGCTACCCAGCCGTGTCCTCGGGACGGGTTGGCAAGAGCCCCGCCAATGATGGCCACCAAACCGTCCAAGTCACCCACCCAGTTATCCCTGGGGGGGACAAAATACGGTTCGGCGACCACAGCCACGTGAATCGACCACTCTGCCATGCTCTGGAGCAAGAGATCCTGAGCTCTAGCAGAGTGGTTGATATTGCCCTGGAGGAAATGGTAGAGCGCCATTATGCGCAATCCATTCCCTCGGCAACGGTCCTGGGCCGGGAGTCGGCCGCGGAGCTACTAGCCTGCGGGGGTGGCGAGGTTTCCCCGGCAGGCTTAGAGCTCCTCTTCTTCTTTTTCTTCTTGGCCTTGCTGGCAGGCGCGCCACAGGCCCCTCCGCCCACTTTGTGCCCCGCTGGCTTCCCCGCAGCCGAGCATAAGCTGCAGTTCAGCGCCGCGGAACACTGGGCCGCCTTGTGGCCGGGCTGACCGCAGCGATAGCAAAGATCGCTACGGTCAATCTCGGCGGTGCACTTTGCCCGGACATGCCCCTTCTCCAGGCAACGGAAACACCGCAGAGCCCGGGGCTGCAGGAGTTTCACCCTCGCTGCAACCCAGCCAACCAGCAATCTGCCGCTATCGGCGATCTTCTTCGCCGACGCAACAGGGCACCGGACCAAGACTACGCCGAGTCCGGTGGCGTCGGCGCGTATATCGCCGGCCCGCACCTTGTCCGGCGGACACTCTCCGCTTCGGGCAACGGCCGCCACCACCTCCTCAGAGGTCACGGAGTCGTCCAGACCAGTAATCCGCACCTCTGCGGTTTTCACTGGCCTGGAGACCCGGACGTCCTCAGGGTTGAGGACCTCCCTCATCTTGGCGGCCAGAGCGTCCGCCTTTTCGGCACTGCCGCTCGCAGCACCAGCCACCTCGAACAGCCGCGCACCCGTGGCAGCCTGCCTGAGGGTGACGGACTGGAGGCCAAGATCAGATAATTTGATCTTGGCCTTGGCCTCGGCGATGACCGACTGGTACGTTACGCCGCGCTCCGTAGCTCCGGGCTGTAGCGTGAGCGTCACAGCCTCGGAACGCGGGGCACGTATCGTCGGTCGTTTGCGACCGCCTGTGGCAGTCCGCCGCGCAGGCTGCGCAACCGCCTTTGCGGTTCCACCGGGGGCGGATGCAGCTGCTGCGGCCTTCTTGGCGGCTTTGCGGGCCTTCTTGCGGCCCCCCGCGACTTCCGCCCAGGTGTTACCCTTAGACCCGGCGGCAGTCGTGGGCTGTTCGCTCGGGGGAGCTCCCTCCGCGGGCGTGGCCTCCACGGGCTTTCTGGACCCCTCCACAGGCTTTTTGGCCCCCTCCTTCCTCCGTCTGTCCGCAGCGAGCGGCGGGCGAAGGGTTTCGGCCGGGAGGAGCCTTGCCTCTATGGCCTCCAGCCTGGCACCCACCATATTCCCGCACTGCATCATGCAGATGCGCGCGATCCTTTCGACCTCCGCATCCGCAAGTGCAGGGGCCGACGACGGAGCCGGGAGCGGGGCCAACGCCGGGGCCGTGACCGGAGAGGTGCCGGCGGCCGGTGGAGTTGCCTTCAGGGCGGCAAACTGCCGCTTGAGGTCCTCCAGCTCGGATCGGAGTTGGCCATTCTCCTCCCACAACTTTGCCGTCTCCTCCGAGCTCGTTCGGTTCAGGAGGACCCCAACCGCCTCCTTGATGCCGTCAGCCGCCTCCTTTAGGGCGCGCGTGAACGTGCCCTTCAGGCTGCCCGACTTGGTGGCAACCTTCAGGACGACATCCACGCCGTCCATAACTTGGCGGCTGAGCGCCACCGCCGATACGCTCCCCCCGGCAGCCATCCGAGCGGATCGCCGCTCTCGGGCCTGTCGAGCCAACTCGCTGACTTCGTCAGCAGCGACAGCCTTCCTTTGCGCCCGCCTGGCAGCATTCGCCTCCGCCTTAGTGGACCCCAGTGAGGCCAGGGAGGATGCCTCGCTCAGGTCCACAATCGAGGGCCCGGGGTCACTCTCCACGCTCTCCCCCGGACCCTCTACGGGAGCCGGTGTAGCGGGTCGAGCGATCGGCACGAACCGACCCATTCGGTCACGGCCCGGCAGCCGAACGGGTGCTCCGCCCGCTATTGCGCGACCCCGCCCTCTCTGTGCCGTTGGCACCTTGGCGGCCGACAGGTTCTCCTCACTGGAGGAGAGGCCCATCGACCCCGAGTCCTCGCTGCGCGGGCGCTTCCTCCAGAATTTGGAGTTGCGCCCGCGCGTGTCCTGATCGGACATGTGGTCCTCACCAGGACCTGAGCCTCCTCGGCTCTTGTTGCCGTCGGTGACGACAAGCGGCTCGTCTCCTGCGCCACACAGGCGCTCCAGACTAACCCGGAGCTCCCTTTCTTGCGACGCAAGAGGTTTGGATGGGTTTGGTTGTTTGAAATTATAAGGATCCATTTTGTTCCCACGAGTAGTAAAGCAACTACAGGTCGACCCGGGCAGAGGCTTAATACCCGGGCAAGCCTACATACTGCTGGGGGCGGCAGGTACCAGCAGGTGGGAGCGCTAACGACCGTACCCCCTACGGCCATTCATCCCCTCGCCGCGCTCCCGAAACTTGGGATTAGGTGGTTTTTTATCTTAGAGGTGTCCTTCCTCTGGGGCCGGGCGGTTAAGCCAAGCCCCCGACGGCGGCATTGAGGCATGCCTCCGTCCGCTGTCCGGCCATCCCGACTCAGCGGACCCGTCGAAAGGTTTGCTCCTCAATGAATGAGGAGACAAACGTACGAACCCCGCTTAGATGCGCCTGCACCCAAGCGGGTGTGGTCGCGTCCTCGCCCGATCGACTACGTCGACGGATCAGGAGCGACCCCTCCTGCAGAAGTTAGCTCCGGACAATAATACTCCTCTACCCTACCCCCCGCGAAGAGATTATTGTCCGTGACCCAGGGTGCACCAGGCCCAGCGACTGCTCTTCCCCCCGGACGTATCCGCAGGGGACCAGCAGCCGCCGAGCGCACGTGGAGGTCTTCTGCACGCACCCCAACCTAACCTAACCTAACCTAACCTAACCTAACCTAACCTAACCTAACCTAACCTAACCTAACCTAACCTAACCGCGCCGGGGACGTACTCGACAAGGCAGAAGAGTGGACCGTCGCTGAAGACCCGTCACTGAACCCGGATCAAAACGGCATGGTGATAAAAATTAAATTAAAAAGGGGGAAAAGTCTTAATAGCAAAAGAGTAACTAGTAAGTACAAAACCGGAATAGCTAATTGGGAAGTTTTTAATGGAAAAATGGACCAATTCAAAATAGGAAATAAAACTAATATATTACAGAATCAGCAAATAAGATACAAGGGGATTCTAGATAAAGTAATTGGGGAAAACAAGTTAACAATAATAGGAAAATGTAATACAGAAATACCTAAGGAAAAGATAACGCCAACACTTACCATGCCGTGGTGGTCCGACGTACTCGAGGCAATGAAGCACGATGCCACCGCCAGGGAGAGAGGATCCCGATGCGCAGAACCGTCACGTAGAGATGTAGTCGCACAGCACCTGGGGAAAAAAGGGAAAAGTGACATAAGACTCAGATTCTTAACCTCACAGGAAACTGACCATGACCTGAATCCCGGAAATGTACACAAAATAGCCACTAACGAAATAATTGAATGTAAACTAGTAAAATACTGTATACATATGGTTGAGATGGAATATATAGAGATAGCTAATCAAATTATGTTTAACACATAATTGGCGTTATGTACTTAAACATAAAATAATTAAGTAAGAATACAAAATAAGTTATGATAAGAATGCAGCTAACAACTAAAATAAAACCTTCTACTGTAATAAATAAAAAATGTCAATACAAAACCAGTTATGTTATTATATATTGCTTAAATATAGGATAGCATAAAATAAACTAATAGATAATAAGTAATTATAAAGATAATTTTGTTTTGGATGTAATAAATAAGTAGCATAGTAAACGTAGAAATAAGAAAATTGTCAGTTACATATTCAAATAGTATAAGTAGAGAATAAGAAATTAAAATTGTGGCCACGTCGTCAATAAACGACTATAGCAAGTAAGATCTGTAATAGCATAAGAGCTTTGTTAAAATTTTTTAATAAAGAAATAAAGAGAATAAAACACCCTACGATACGAAAGGTCTCTGATCATGTCAGAGGAACCGATAGGTAGGCTAGCTCGCGGGCCGGACCTTGCGTCCGGACAGGATATTAAAAAAAAAAAAAAAAAAAAAAAAAAACCTAACCTAACCTAACCTAACCTTTTTTTTTTTTTTTTTTTTTGTTTCGGGGTGGAAAATCCTCATGGATGTCCGCCGCCCTGGGGCGGGCGGCGGGGTCTGTCAGACTCTTACTGACTAAAAACCACCCCGGTGTTCCCTCTCTCACCTACGCCGGGGGTCGCGGGAACGAACGATACTTCCGCAACCCCCGGCTGGTGCTGGCCCGCTCCTGCGGGCCTCTCCTCGTGTCAGGGGGGGGAGTGAGGTGTTGAACTCCCCCCGCGACGTCTAAGAGGGGCGCGCGTGGAACACTACGCGCCGCCGCCTCGGGTCCTGATGTGTGGGGGGCGACGGACGTCCCCAAGTCCGTCGCCCCTGGACCCATTTAGGGGGGCTGGAAGAGGGCGTTATCCGCCCTCCGCCGACGCCCGGTGCGCCTGCTGCGGGCCGGGTGAGGGGACGAGATCTCCCTCTCCCTTTCCGCAGCCTCCTTCTGCGAGACGACTGTTTCGCAGAAGGAAACCACCGCGTCCCAGGACTCCTCGCTGCCGACCATAGACTCGACCACGGCCGGCAGCGATAGGTCACTGCCTACTCCTGAGATGAGGGCACGGCGTGGCTCCTCCCAAGCGGCACACTCTGCCAGCGTATGCCACGCCGTGTCCTCCCGACAGTCGACGCAGTGGTGACACCGAGCGTCCGGCTCCCTGTTTATGCGACACAGGTACTTCCCGAAGCAACCATGCCCCGAGAGCACCTGCGTCACCCGAAACGACAGGGAGCCGTGCCCCCTCCCGAGCCAGCGCTCGAGCACCGGCCGGACCAACCTAACCTAACCTAACCTAACCTTTTTTTTTTTTTTTTTTTTTTTTTGTTTCGGGGTGGAAAATCCTCATGGATGTCCGCCGCCCTGGGGCGGGCGGCGGGGTCTGTCAGACTCTTACTGACTAAAAACCACCCCGGTGTTCCCTCTCTCACCTACGCCGGGGGTCGCGGGAACGAACGATACTTCCGCAACCCCCGGCTGGTGCTGGCCCGCTCCTGCGGGCCTCTCCTCGTGTCAGGGGGGGGGAGTGAGGTGTTAAACTCCCCCCGCGACGTCTAAGAGGGGCGCGCGTGGAACACTACGCGCCGCCGCCTCGGGTCCAGATGTGTGGGGGGCGACGGACGTCCCCAAGTCCGTCGCCCCTGGACCCATTTAGGGGGGCTGGAAGAGGGCGTTGTCCGCCCTCCGCCGACGCCCGGTGCGCCTGCTGCGGGCGGGGTGAGGGGACGAGATCTCCCTCTCCCTTTCCGCAGCTTCCTTCTGCGAGACGACTGTTTCGCAGAAGGAAACCACCGCGTCCCAGGACTCCTCGCTACCGACCATAGACTCGACCACGGCCGGCAGCGATAGGTCACTGCCTACTCCTGAGATGAGGGCACGGCGTGGCTCCTCCCAAGCGGCACACTCTGCCAGCGTGTGCCGCGCCGTGTCCTCCCGGCAGTCGACGCAGTGGTGACACCGGGCGTCCGGCTCCCTGTTTATGCGACACAGGTACTTCCCGAAGCAACCATGCCCCGAGAGCACCTGCGTCGCACGAAATGACAGGGAGCCGTGCCTCCTCCCGAGCCAGCGCTCGAGCACCGGCCGGACCGCCTCGATGGTGACGAGGCCGGCGGTAGGGCGCAAAAGCCTGTCCCGCCATTCCGCCACCAGGACCTCGCGGAGCTGAGACCGACGCAGCTCCGAGTGTCGCTGCATCGGTCGCTCGCCCCGCGCCCTCATTTCCTCGCGCCACCGATACAGCGACGCGAGTACTTTCGCCTCGAGGTCCCAGGGCGGGGATCCGGCCAGTGCACAAGCCGCCTCGTAGGAGATCGTGCGATACCCCCTGATGACTCTGACGGCCATCGCTCTTTGCGGTTTCCGCAGGACTGCGATACTGCCGGCCGTCAGGTCAGAGGCCCACACCGGGGCCCCGTACAGGGCCATGGATCGCACGATCCCCACGTAGAGCCGCCTACAGGCGGCGCTCGGGCCCCCCAAATTGGGAAGCAGCGTTGACAGCGCCCCAGCAGCGCCCAACAACTTGGGCGCCAGCCGCCGGAAGTGGGGCTCGAAATTCCACCGGCTGTCGAGCACCAATCCCAGGTACTTCATGGTGGACTCGACAGCAATCCGAGCCCCCCCGACCACGATGTGTGAGCCGGGCGGCGGCGCCCGCCGGGGGCCATGAAACACCATGGCCTCCGACTTGTTGAGGGCCACCTCCAGGCCTAGGCGACGTATGCGGCCCACCACCTGTGAGACCGCAGCCGTCGCCAGCAACGCTGCCTCCCTGTGCGAGCTCCCCCGGGCAGTGACCAGCGTGTCATCGGCATAACACGTCAGGTCCACGCCCGGTTGGAGCTCACCCCTCAGCACCCAGTCGTACCCGATGTTCCACAGGAGCGGGCCCAGGACCGAGCCCTGTGGAACACCGCACGACATGCGGCGCTGGTTTCCGCAACCTAACCTTTTTTTTTTTTTTTTTTTTTTGTTTCGGGGTGGAAAATCCTCATGGATGTCCGCCGCCCTGGGGCGGGCGGCGGGGTCTGTCAGACTCTTACTGACTAAAAACCACCCCGGTGTTCCCTCTCTCACCTACGCCGGGGGTCGCGGGAACGAACGATACTTCCGCAACCCCCGGCTGGTGCTGGCCCGCTCCAGCGGGCCTCTCCTCGTGTCAGGGGGGGAGTGAGGTGTTAAACTCCCCCCGCGACGTCTAAGAGGGGCGCGCGTGGAACACTACGCGCCGCCGCCTCGGGTCCAGATGTGTGGGGGGCGACGGACGTCCCCAAGTCCGTCGCCCCTGGACCCATTTAGGGGGGCTGGAAGAGGGCGTTGTCCGCCCTCCGCCGACGCCCGGTGCGCCTGCTGCGGGCGGGGTGAGGGGACGAGATCTCCCTCTCCCTTTCCGCAGCTTCCTTCTGCGAGACGACTGTTTCGCAGAAGGAAACCACCGCGTCCCAGGACTCCTCGCTGCCGACCATAGACTCGACCACGGCCGGCAGCGATAGGTCACTGCCTACTCCTGAGATGAGGGCACGGCGTGGCTCCTCCCAAGCGGCACACTCTGCCAGCGTGTGCCGCGCCGTGTCCTCCCGGCAGTCGACGCAGTGGTGACACCGGGCGTCCGGCTCCCTGTTTATGCGACACAGGTACTTCCCGAAGCAACCATGCCCCGAGAGCACCTGCGTCGCACGAAACGACAGGGAGCCGTGCCTCCTCCCGAGCCAGCGCTCGAGCACCGGCCGGACCGCCTCGATGGTGTCGAGGCCGGCGGTAGGGCGTAAAAGCCTGTCCCGCCATTCCGCCACCAGGACCTCGCGGAGCTGAGACCGACGCAGCTCCCAGTGTCGCTGCATCGGTCGCTCGCCCCGTGCCCTCATTTCCTCGCGCCACCGATATAGCGACGCGAGTACTTTCGCCTCGAGGTCCCAGGGCGGGGATCCGGCCAGTGCACAAGCCGCCTCGTAAGAGATCGTGCGATACCCCCTGATGACTCTGACGGCCATCGCTCTTTGCGGTTTTCGCAAAACTGCGATGCTTCCGGCCGTCAGGTCCGAAGCCCATACCGGGGCCCCGTACAGGGCCATGGATCGCACGATCCCCACGTAGAGCCGCCTGCAGGCGGCGCTCGGGCCCCCCAAATTGGGAAGCAGCGTTGATAGCGCCCCAGCAGCGCCCAACAACTTGGGCGCCAGCCGCCGGAAGTGGGGCTCGAAACTCCACCGGCTGTCGAGCACCAATCCCAGGTACTTCATGGTGGACTCGACAGCAATCCGAGCCCCCCCGACCACGATGTGTGAGCCGGGCGGCGGCGCCCGCCGGGGGCCATGAAACACCATGGCCTCCGACTTGTTGAGGGCCACCTCCAGGCCTAGGCGACGTATGCGGCCCACCACCTGTGAGACCGCAGCCGTCGCCAGCAACGCTGCCTCCCTGTGCGAGCTCCCCCGGGCGGTGACCAGCGTGTCATCGGCATAACACGTCAGGTCCACGCCCGGTTGGAGCTCGCCCCTCAGCACCCAGTCGTACCCGATGTTCCACAGGAGCGGTCCTAGGACCGAGCCCTGTGGAACACCGCACGACTGTGGAACACCGCACGACTCCGCAACCTAACCTAACCTAACCTAACCTTTTTTTTTTTTTTTTTTTTTTTTTGTTTCGGGGTGGAAAATCCTCATGGATGTCCGCCGCCCTGGGGCGGGCGGCGGGGTCTGTCAGACTCTTACTGACTAAAAACCACCCCGGTGTTCCCTCTCTCACCTACGCCGGGGGTCGCGGGAACGAACGATACTTCCGCAACCCCCGGCTGGTGCTGGCCCGCTCCTGCGGGCCTCTCCTCGTGTCAGGGGGGGGAGTGAGGTGTTAAACTCCCCCCGCGACGTCTAAGAGGGGCGCGCGTGGAACACTACGCGCCGCCGCCTCGGGTCCTGATGTGTGGGGGGCGACGGACGTCCCCAAGTCCGTCGCCCCTGGACCCATTTATGGGGGCTGGAAGAGGGCGTTGTCCGCCCTCCGCCTACGCCCGGTGCGCCTGCTGCGGGCGGGGTGAGGGGATGAGATCTCCCTCTCCCTTTCCGCAGCCTCCTTCTGCGAGACGACTGTTTCGCAGAAGGAAACCACCGCGTCCCAGGACTCCTCGCTGCCGACCATAGACTCGACCACGGCCGGCAGCGATAGGTCACTGCCTACTCCTGAGATGAGGGCACGGCGTGGCTCCTCCCAAGCGGCACACTCTGCCAGCGTATGCCACGCCGTGTCCTCCCGACAGTCGACGCAGTGGTGACACCGAGCGTCCGGCTCCCTGTTTATGCGACACAGGTACTTCCCGAAGCAACCATGCCCCGAGAGCACCTGCGTCACCCGAAACGACAGGGAGCCGTGCCTCCTCCCGAGCCATTCGTCGAGCACTGGTCGGATCGCCCCGACAATAGCGAGGCCGGCGGTAGGGCGTAAAAGCCTGTCCCGCCATTCCGCCACCAGGACCTCGCGGAGCTGAGACCGACGCAGCTCCCAGTGTCGCTGCATCGGTCGCTCGCCCCGCGCCCTCATTTCCTCGCGCCACCGATACAGTGACGCGAGTACTTTCGCCTCGAGGTCCCAGGGCGGGGATCCGGCCAGTGCACAAGCCGCCTCGTAGGAGATCGTGCGATACCCCCTGATGACTCTGACGGCCATCGCTCTTTGCGGTTTCCGCAGAACTGCGATACTGCCGGCCGTCAGGTCAGAGGCCCACACCGGGGCCCCGTACAGGGCCATGGATCGCACGATCCCCACGTAGAGCCGCCTACAGGCGGCGCTCGGGCCCCCCAGATTGGGAAGCAGCGTTGATAGCGCCCCAGCAGCGCCCAACAACTTGGGCGCCAGCCGCCGGAAGTGGGGCTCGAAATTCCACCGGCTGTCGAGCACCAATCCTAAATACTTCATGGTGGACTCGACAGCGATCCGAGCCCCCCCGACCACGATGTGTGAGCCGGGCGGCGGCGCCCGCCGGGGGCCATGAAACACCATGGCCTCCGACTTGTTGAGGGCCACCTCCAGGCCTAGGCGACGTATGCGGCCCACCACCTGTGAGACCGCAGCCGTCGCCAGCAACGCTGCCTCCCTGTGCGAGCTCCCCCGGGCGGTGACCAGCGTGTCATCGGCATAACACGTCAGGTCCACGCCCGGTTGGAGCTCGCCCCTCAGCACCCAGTCGTACCCGATGTTCCACAGGAGCGGGCCCAGGACCGAGCCCTGTGGAACACCGCACGACATGCGGTGCTGGTTTCCGCCATCACGTCCCACGTAGGTGACACACCTCTCGGACAAATAAGCCCCAACCACGCGGCGGAGGTAGGGAGGCACCCGGTGATACCGCAGTGCCTCCCGAATACAACTCCAGGGCAGGGTGTTGAAGGCGTTGGAAATGTCCAAGGACACCGCCAACATCACCCCACCCCGGGACACCGCTTCCTCCGCCAGGACTCTCACCCGCGACACAGCGTGTATGGTGGAGCGCCCATGCCGAAAACCGAACTGGCTTTCGTCCAGGTCCGGCCCCTCTCTGCACAAGTGGCCGACGAGGCGGGCTGCGATAATCCTCTCGAACAGCTTGCCCACCTCGTCTAGCAGCACTATGGGCCGGTACGCGGACGCCGAGTCCGCAGGGCGCCCCGCCTTCCTGAGCAGGACCAGACGACCAGATTTCCACAAAGTGGGAAACTGGCCCTGCTCCAGGCACGCTGTGTAGAGTCCTCTCAGTTGGGGCTCAAGCTCCTTCAGAGCGAGGGCCAACACGCAGCCGTGGATCCCGTCGGGCCCCGGAGCCACGTTCTTGGCCCGGAGCCGCATCACGGCTGCCCCCATCTCTGCCTGTGTCACCTCTGGGACGCTGATGGCATTCTCCTCCGTAGACTCTGCGGCTGTGGGCAAAGCCATCGGCGGCGGAGTATGCTCCGCTCTGGCCGGGAAGAGGGCTGCGACAACCTCCTCCAGCAGCTCGGGTTGGAGACTCTCCGTGAGTGGAGGCGCCGCGGCTCGAAGCTTGCCTCGAACCGCTCGATACGGGCGCCCCCACGGATCTCCGTCCAGAGTCTCCAACATCTCTTCCCTGCCTCGCGTCTTCGCCTCGCCGATGGCCAGCCACAGAGTCTCCTTCGCCGCGCGGTACACCTCATACAGCGCGGCTTCTTCGTCAGGGACCCGACGACGTCTCCTCCGGTATCGGGTGTACTGGCGCCTGACCGCCACGCACGCGACGCGCAGCTGCGCGATCTCGGCGGTCCACCAGTACACCTGGCGCCTTCCTGTCTGTGTGTGGACCCGGGGCATGGACGCGTCGCTGATTTGCGTCATCGCCCCGCGGAACCACAGCGCCTCCTGCTCGACGTCGACGGGTCCATTCGTTGCCGACTCCCGGACCCAGGCCTGGACAATAGCAGCTTCCTCGAGAAGCTCCCTGTCGATGCGCTTACGCGCCCAGCGCGGACCGTCCGTTCGCGGGGCCGGTGAACGGCGGCCGCCAGTGGTCTGGGCGGAGACGTCGAAACGGATGTATCGGTGATCCGACAACGTCTCCACCTCCACGGCGACACGCCAGTCGCGGACACGGCTCGCGACAGCGGGGCTAGCGAACGAGACGTCCACTATAGACCCGCCCCGCTGCCGCACGCACGTGTGCACCGAGCCCCGATTTAGGACGGTCAAGCCAGTCGCGACCGCCCATTCCTCCAGCACCTCGCCCCTAGCATCGGTCACAGGGGATCCCCACGCCGCAGACTTGGCGTTGAGATCCCCCAGCAACAGCACAGGGCGAGGGTGGAGTCGGCCCACGACGGCACCCAACTCGACAAGGAACCTCTCGAAGTCGGCGAGACTCTTGTTGGGCGAAAAATACGCCCCAACCGTACCAATGCCGTCCGCGAGGGCGGCTACCCAGCCGTGTCCTCGGGACGGGTTGGCAAGAGCCCCGCCAATGATGGCCACCAAACCGTCCAAGTCACCCACCCAGTTATCCCTGGGGGGGACAAAATACGGTTCGGCGACCACAGCCACGTGAATCGACCACTCTGCCATGCTCTGGAGCAAGAGATCCTGAGCTCTAGCAGAGTGGTTGATATTGCCCTGGAGGAAATGGTAGAGCGCCATTATGCGCAATCCATTCCCTCGGCAACGGTCCTGGGCCGGGAGTCGGCCGCGGAGCTACTAGCCTGCGGGGGTGGCGAGGTTTCCCCGGCAGGCTTAGAGCTCCTCTTCTTCTTTTTCTTCTTGGCCTTGCTGGCAGGCGCGCCACAGGCCCCTCCGCCCACTTTGTGCCCCGCTGGCTTCCCCGCAGCCGAGCATAAGCTGCAGTTCAGCGCCGCGGAACACTGGGCCGCCTTGTGGCCGGGCTGACCGCAGCGATAGCAAAGATCGCTACGGTCAATCTCGGCGGTGCACTTTGCCCGGACATGCCCCTTCTCCAGGCAACGGAAACACCGCAGAGCCCGGGGCTGCAGGAGTTTCACCCTCGCTGCAACCCAGCCAACCAGCAATCTGCCGCTATCGGCGATCTTCTTCGCCGACGCTACAGGGCACCGAACCCAGACTACGCCGAGTCCGGTGGCGTCGGCGCGTATATCGCCGGCCCGCACCTTGTCCGGCGGACACTCTCCGCTTCGGGCAACGGCCGCCACCACCTCCTCAGAGGTCACGGAGTCGTCCAGACCAGTAATCCGCACCTCTGCGGTTTTCACTGGCCTGGAGACCCGGACGTCCTCAGGGTTGAGGACCTCCCTCATCTTGGCGGCCAGAGCGTCCGCCTTTTCAGCACTGCCGCTCGCAGCACCAGCCACCTCGAACAGCCGCGCACCCGTGGCAGCCTGCCTGAGGGTGACGGACTGGAGGCCAAGATCAGATAATTTGATCTTGGCCTTGGCCTCGGCGATGACCGACTGGTACGTTACGCCGCGCTCCGTAGCTCTGGGCTGTAGCGTGAGCGTCACAGCCTCGGAACGCGGGGCACGTATCGTCGGTCCTTTGCGACCGCCTGTGGCAGTCCGCCGTGCAGGCTGCGCAACCGCCTTTGCGGTTCCACCGGGGGCGGATGCAGCTGCTGCGGCCTTCTTGGCGGCTTTGCGGGCCTTCTTGCGGCCCCCCGCGACTTCCGCCCAGGTGTTACCCTTAGACCCGGCGGCAGTCGTGGGCTGTGCGCTCGGGGGAGCTCCCTCCGCGGGCGTGGCCTCCACGGGCTTTCTGGACCCCTCCACAGGCTTTTTGGCCCCCTCCTTCCTCCGTCTGTCCGCAGCGAGCGGCGGGCGAAGGGTTTCGGCCGGGAGGAGCCTTGCCTCTATGGCCTCCAGCCTGGCACCCACCATATTCCCGCACTGCATCATGCAGATGCGCGCGATCCTTTCGACCTCCGCATCCGCAAGTGCAGGGGCCGAAGACGGAGCCGGGAGCGGGGCCAACGCCAGGGCCGTGACCGGAGAGGTGCCGGTGGCCGGTGGAGTTGCCTTCAGGGCGGCAAACTGCCGCTTGAGGTCCTCCAGCTCGGATCGGAGTTGGCCATTCTCCTCCCACAACTTTGCCGTCTCCTCCGAGCTCGTTCGGTTCAGGAGGACCCCAACCGCCTCCTTGATGCCGTCAGCCGCCTCCTTTAGGGCGCGCGTGAACGTGCCCTTCAGGCTGCCCGACTTGGTGGCAACCTTCAGGACGACATCCACGCCGTCCATAACTTGGCGGCTGAGCGCCACCGCCGATACGCTCCCCCCGGCAGCCATCCGAGCGGATCGCCGCTCTCGGGCCTGTCGAGCCAGCTCACTGACTTCGTCAGCAGCGACAGCCTTCCTTTGCGCCCGCCTGGCAGCATTCGCCTCCGCCTTATTGGACCCCAGTGAGGCCAGGGAGGATGCCTCGCTCAGGTCCACTATCGAGGGCCCGGGGTCACTCTCCACGCTCTCCCCCGGACCTTCTATGGGAGCTGGTGTAGCGGGTCGAGCGATCGGCACGAACCGACCCATTCGGTCACGGCTCGGCAGCCGAACGGGTGCTCCGCCCGCCATTGCGCGACCCCGCCCTCTCTGTGCCGTTGGCACCTTGGCGGCCGACAGGTTCTCCTCACTGGAGGAGAGGCCCATCGACCCCGAGTCCTCGCTTCGCGGGCGTTTCCTCCAAAATTTGGAGGGACACCCGTGCGAGTAAGGGTCCTTCTCAGGACGTGAGCCTCCTCGGCTCTTGTTGCCGTCGGCGACGACAAGCGGCTCCTCTCCTGCGCCACACAGGCGCTCCAGGCTAACCCGGAGCTCCCTTTCTTGCGACGCAAGAGGTTTACTATTTGGGTTTTGGTGGCTTTTAGATTTATTTTCCATACAGTTCCCACGAGTAGAAAGCAAATAAATGTCAACCCGGGCAGAGGCTTAAATACCCGGGCAAGCCTACATACTGCTGGGGGCGGCAGGTACCAGCAGGTGGGAGCGCTAACGACCGTACCCCCTACGGCCATTCATCCCCTCGCCGCGCTCCCGAAACTTGGGATTAGGTGGTTTTTTATCTTAGAGGTGTCCTTCCTCTGGGGCCGGGCGGTTAAGCCAAGCCCCCCGACGGCGGCATTGAGGCATGCCTCCGTCCGCTGTCCGGCCATCCCGACTCAGCGGACCCGTCGAAAGGTTTGCTCCTCAATGAATGAGGAGACAAACGTACGAACCCCGCTTAGATGCGCCTGCACCCAAGCGGGTGTGGTCGCGTCCTCGCCCGATCGACTACGTCGACGGATCAGGAGCGACCCCTCCTGCAGAAGTTAGCTCCGGACAATAATACTCCTCTACCCTACCCCCCGCGAAGAGATTATTGTCCGTGACCCAGGGTGCACCAGGCCCAGCGACTGCTCTTCCCCCCGGACGTATCCGCAGGGGACCAGCAGCCGCCGAGCGCACGTGGAGGTCTTCTGCACGCACCCCAACCTAACCTAACCTAACCTAACCTTTTTTTTTTTTTTTTTTTTTTTTTTTTTTTTTTTTTTTTTTTTTTTTTTTTTTTTTTTGTTTCGGGGTGGAAAATCCTCATGGATGTCCGCCGCCCTGGGGCGGGCGGCGGGGTCTGTCAGACTCTTACTGACTAAAAACCACCCCGCTGTTCCCTCTCTCACCTACGCCGGGGGTCGCGGGAACGAACGATACTTCCGCAACCCCCGGCTGGTGCTGGCCCGCTCCTGCGGGCCTCTCCTCGTGTCAGGGGGGGGAGTGAGGTGTTGAACTCCCCCCGCGACGTCTAAGAGGGGCGCGCGTGGAACACTACGCGCCGCCGCCTCGGGTCCTGATGTGTGGGGGGCGACGGACGTCCCCAAGTCCGTCGCCCCTGGACCCATTTAGGGGGGCTGGAAGAGGGCGTTATCCGCCCTCCGCCGACGCCCGGTGCGCCTGCTGCGGGCCGGGTGAGGGGACGAGATCTCCCTCTCCCTTTCCGCAGCCTCCTTCTGCGAGACGACTGTTTCGCAGAAGGAAACCACCGCGTCCCAGGACTCCTCGCTGCCGACCATAGACTCGACCACGGCCGGCAGCGATAGGTCACTGCCTACTCCTGAGATGAGGGCACGGCGTGGCTCCTCCCAAGCGGCACACTCTGCCAGCGTATGCCACGCCGTGTCCTCCCGACAGTCGACGCAGTGGTGACACCGAGCGTCCGGCTCCCTGTTTATGCGACACAGGTACTTCCCGAAGCAACCATGCCCCGAGAGCACCTGCGTCACCCGAAACGACAGGGAGCCGTGCCCCCTCCCAACCTAACCTAACCTTTTTTTTTTTTTTTTTTTTGTTTCGGGGTGGAAAATCCTCATGGATGTCCGCCGCCCTGGGGCGGGCGGCGGGGTCTGTCAGACTCTTACTGACTAAAAACCACCCCGGTGTTCCCTCTCTCACCTACGCCGGGGGTCGCGGGAACGAACGATACTTCCGCAACCCCCGGCTGGTGCTGGCCTCTCCTCGTGTCAGGGGGGGGAGTGAGGTGTTGAACTCCCCCCGCGACGTCTAAGAGGAACCTAACCTAACCTAACCTAACCTTTTTTTTTTTTTTTTTTTTTGTTTCGGGGTGGAAAATCCTCATGGATGTCCGCCGCCCTGGGGCGGGCGGCGGGGTCTGTCAGACTCTTACTGACTAATAACCACCCCGGTGTTCCCTCTCTCACCTACGCCGGGGGTCGCGGGAACGAACGATACTTCCGCAACCCCCGGCTAGTGCTGGCCCGCTCCTGCGGGCCTCTCCTCGTGTCAGGGGGGGGAGTGAGGTGTTAAACTCTCCCCGCGACGTCTAAGAGGGGCGCGCGTGGAACACTACGCTCCGCCGCCTCGGGTCCAGATGTGTGGGGGGCGACGAACGTCCCCAAGTCCGTCGCCCCTGGACCCATTTAGGGGGGCTGGAAGAGGGCGTTATCCGCCCTCCGCCGACGCCCGGTGCGCCTGCTGCGGGCCGGGTGAGGGGACGAGATCTCCCTCTCCCTTTCCGCAGCCTCCTTCTGCGAGACGACTGTTTCGCAGAAGGAAACCACCGCGTCCCAGGACTCCTCGCTGCCGACCATAGACTCCACCACGGCCGGCAGCGACAGGTCACTGCCTACTCCTGAGATGAGGGCACGGCGCGGCTCCTCCCAAGCGGCACACTCTGCGAGCGTATGCCGCGCCGTGTCCTCCCGGCAGTCGACGCAGTGGTGACACCGGGCGTCCGGCTCCCTGTTTATGCGACACAGGTACTTCCCGAAGCAACCATGCCCCGAGAGCACCTGCGTCGCACGAAACGACAGGGAGCCGTGCCTCCTCCCGAGCCAGCGCTCGAGCACCGGCCGGACCGCCTCGATGGTGTCGAGGCCGGCGGTAGGGCGTAAAAGCCTGTCCCGCCATTCCGCCACCAGGACCTCGCGGAGCTGAGACCGACGCAGCTCCCAGTGTCGCTGCATCGGTCGCTCGCCCCGTGCCCTCATTTCCTCGCGCCACCGATATAGCGACGCGAGTACTTTCGCCTCGAGGTCCCAGGGCGGGGATCCGGCCAGTGCACAAGCCGCCTCGTAAGAGATCGTGCGATACCCCCTGATGACTCTGACGGCCATCGCTCTTTGCGGTTTTCGCAAAACTGCGATGCTTCCGGCCGTCAGGTCCGAAGCCCACACCGGGGCCCCGTACAGGGCCATGGATCGCACGATCCCCACGTAGAGCCGCCTGCAGGCGGCGCTCGGGCCCCCCAAATTGGGAAGCAGCGTTGATAGCGCCCCAGCAGCGCCCAACAACTTGGGCGCCAGCCGCCGGAAGTGGGGCTCGAAACTCCACCGGCTGTCGAGCACCAATCCCAGGTACTTCATGGTGGACTCGACAGCAATCCGAGCCCCCCCGACCACGATGTGTGAGCCGGGCGGCGGCGCCCGCCGGGGGCCATGAAACACCATGGCCTCCGACTTGTTGAGGGCCACCTCCAGGCCTAGGCGACGTATGCGGCCCACCACCTGTGAGACCGCAGCCGTCGCCAGCAACGCTGCCTCCCTGTGCGAGCTCCCCCGGGCGGTGACCAGCGTGTCATCGGCATAACACGTCAGGTCCACGCCCGGTTGGAGCTGGCCCCTCAGCACCCAGTCGTACCCGATGTTCCACAGGAGCGGTCCTAGGACCGAGCCCTGTGGAACACCGCACGACATGCGGCGCTGGTTTCCGCCATCACGTCCCACGTAGGTGACACACCTCTCGGACAGATAAGCCCCAACGACGCGGCGGAGGTAGGGAGGCACCCGATGATACCGCAGTGCCTCCCGAATACAACTCCAGGGCAGGGTGTTGAAGGCGTTGGAAATGTCCAAGGACACCGCCAACATCACCCCACCCCGGGACACCGCTTCCTCCGCCAGGACTCTCACCCGCGACACAGCGTGTATGGTGGAGCGCCCATGCCGAAAGCCGAACTGGCTTTCGTCCAGGTCCGGCCCCTCTCCGCACAAGTGGCCGACGAGGCGGGCTGCGATAATCCTCTCGAACAGCTTGCCCACCTCGTCTAGCAGCACTATGGGCCGGTACGCGGACGCCGAGTCCGCAGGGCGCCCCGCCTTCCTGAGCAGGACCAGACGACCAGATTTCCACAAAGTGGGAAACTGGCCCTGCTCAAGGCACGCTGTGTAGAGTCCTCTCAGTTGGGGCTCAAGCTCCTTCAGAGCGAGGGCCAACACGCAGCCGTGGATCCCGTCGGGCCCCGGAGCCACGTTCTTGGCCCGGAGCCGCATCACGGCTGCCCTCATCTCTGCCTGTGTCACCTCTGGGACGCTGATGGCATTCTCCTCCGTAGACTCTGCGGCTGTGGGCAAAGCCATCGGCGGCGGAGTGTGCTCCGCTCTAGCCGGGAAGAGGGCTGCAACTACCTCCTCCAGCAGCTCGGGTTGGAGACTCTCCGTGAGTGGAGGCGCCGCGGCTCGAAGCTTGCCTCGAACCGCTCGATACGGGCGCCCCCACGGATCTCCGTCCAGAGTCTCCAACATCTCCTCCCTGCCTCGCGTCTTCGCCTCGCCGATGGCCAGCCACAGAGTCTCCTTCGCCGCGCGGTACACCTCATACAGCGCGGCTTCTTCGTCAGGGACCCGACGACGTCTCCTCCGGTATCGGGTGTACTGGCGCCTGACCGCCACGCACGCGACGCGCAGCTGCGCGATCTCGGCGGTCCACCAGTACACCTGGCGCCTTCCTGACTGTGTGTGGACCCGGGGCATGGACGCGTCGCTAATTTGCGTCATCGCCCCGCGGAACCACAGCGCCTCCTGCTCGACGTCGACGGGTCCGTTCGTTGCCGACTCCCGAACCCAAGCCTGGACAATAGCAGCTTCCTCGAGAAGCTCCCTGTCGATGTGCTTACGCGCCCAGCGCGGACCGTCCGTTCGCGGGGCCGGTGAACCGCGGCCGCCAGTGGTCTGGGCGGAGACGTCGAAACGGATGTAACGGTGATCCGACAACGTCTCCACCTCCACGGCGACACGCCAGTCGCGGACACGGCTCGCGACAGCGGGGCTAGCGAACGAGACGTCCACTATAGACCCGCCCCGCTGCCGCACGCACGTGTGCACCGAGCCCCGATTTAGGACGGTCAAGCCAGTCGCGACCGCCCATTCCTCCAGCACCTCGCCCCTAGCATCGGTCACAGGGGATCCCCACGCCGCAGACTTGGCGTTGAGATCCCCCAGCAACAGCACAGGGCGAGGGTGGAGTCGGCCCACGACGGCACCCAACTCGACAAGGAACCTCTCGAAGTCGGCGAGACTCTTGTTGGGCGAAAAATACGCCCCAACCGTGCCAATGCCGTCCGCGAGGGCGGCTACCCAGCCGTGTCCTCGGGACGGGTTGGCAAGAGCCCCGCCAATGATGGCCACCAAACCGTCCAAGTCACCCACCCAGTTATCCCTGGGGGGGACAAAATACGGTTCGGCGACCACAGCCACGTGAATCGACCACTCTGCCATGCTCTGGAGCAAGAGATCCTGAGCTCTAGCAGAGTGGTTGATATTGCCCTGGAGGAAATGGTAGAGCGCCATTATGCGCAATCCATTCCCTCGGCAACGGTCCTGGGCCGGGAGTCGGCCGCGGAGCTACTAGCCTGCGGGGGTGGCGAGGTTTCCCCGGCAGGCTTAGAGCTCCTCTTCTTCTTTTTCTTCTTGGCCTTGCTGGCAGGCGCGCCACAGGCCCCTCCGCCCACTTTGTGCCCCGCTGGCTTCCCCGCAGCCGAGCATAAGCTGCAGTTCAGCGCCGCGGAACACTGGGCCGCCTTGTGGCCGGGCTGACCGCAGCGATAGCAAAGATCGCTACGGTCAATCTCGGCGGTGCACTTTGCCCGGACATGCCCCTTCTCCAGGCAACGGAAACACCGCAGAGCCCGGGGCTGCAGGAGTTTCACCCTCGCTGCAACCCAGCCAACCAGCAATCTGCCGCTATCGGCGATCTTCTTCGCCGACGCTACAGGGCACCGAACCCAGACTACGCCGAGTCCGGTGGCGTCGGCGCGTATATCGCCGGCCCGCACCTTGTCCGGCGGACACTCTCCGCTTCGGGCAACGGCCGCCACCACCTCCTCAGAGGTCACGGAGTCGTCCAGACCAGTAATCCGCACCTCTGCGGTTTTCACTGGCCTGGAGACCCGGACGTCCTCAGGGTTGAGGACCTCCCTCATCTTGGCGGCCAGAGCGTCCGCCTTTTCAGCACTGCCGCTCGCAGCACCAGCCACCTCGAACAGCCGCGCACCCGTGGCAGCCTGCCTGAGGGTGACGGACTGGAGGCCAAGATCAGATAATTTGATCTTGGCCTTGGCCTCGGCGATGACCGACTGGTACGTTACGCCGCGCTCCGTAGCTCTGGGCTGTAGCGTGAGCGTCACAGCCTCGGAACGCGGGGCACGTATCGTCGGTCCTTTGCGACCGCCTGTGGCAGTCCGCCGTGCAGGCTGCGCAACCGCCTTTGCGGTTCCACCGGGGGCGGATGCAGCTGCTGCGGCCTTCTTGGCGGCTTTGCGGGCCTTCTTGCGGCCCCCCGCGACTTCCGCCCAGGTGTTACCCTTAGACCCGGCGGCAGTCGTGGGCTGTGCGCTCGGGGGAGCTCCCTCCGCGGGCGTGGCCTCCACGGGCTTTCTGGACCCCTCCACAGGCTTTTTGGCCCCCTCCTTCCTCCGTCTGTCCGCAGCGAGCGGCGGGCGAAGGGTTTCGGCCGGGAGGAGCCTTGCCTCTATGGCCTCCAGCCTGGCACCCACCATATTCCCGCACTGCATCATGCAGATGCGCGCGATCCTTTCGACCTCCGCATCCGCAAGTGCAGGGGCCGAAGACGGAGCCGGGAGCGGGGCCAACGCCAGGGCCGTGACCGGAGAGGTGCCGGTGGCCGGTGGAGTTGCCTTCAGGGCGGCAAACTGCCGCTTGAGGTCCTCCAGCTCGGATCGGAGTTGGCCATTCTCCTCCCACAACTTTGCCGTCTCCTCCGAGCTCGTTCGGTTCAGGAGGACCCCAACCGCCTCCTTGATGCCGTCAGCCGCCTCCTTTAGGGCGCGCGTGAACGTGCCCTTCAGGCTGCCCGACTTGGTGGCAACCTTCAGGACGACATCCACGCCGTCCATAACTTGGCGGCTGAGCGCCACCGCCGATACGCTCCCCCCGGCAGCCATCCGAGCGGATCGCCGCTCTCGGGCCTGTCGAGCCAGCTCACTGACTTCGTCAGCAGCGACAGCCTTCCTTTGCGCCCGCCTGGCAGCATTCGCCTCCGCCTTATTGGACCCCAGTGAGGCCAGGGAGGATGCCTCGCTCAGGTCCACTATCGAGGGCCCGGGGTCACTCTCCACGCTCTCCCCCGGACCTTCTATGGGAGCTGGTGTAGCGGGTCGAGCGATCGGCACGAACCGACCCATTCGGTCACGGCTCGGCAGCCGAACGGGTGCTCCGCCCGCCATTGCGCGACCCCGCCCTCTCTGTGCCGTTGGCACCTTGGCGGCCGACAGGTTCTCCTCACTGGAGGAGAGGCCCATCGACCCCGAGTCCTCGCTTCGCGGGCGTTTCCTCCAAAATTTGGAGGGACACCCGTGCGAGTAAGGGTCCTTCTCAGGACGTGAGCCTCCTCGGCTCTTGTTGCCGTCGGCGACGACAAGCGGCTCCTCTCCTGCGCCACACAGGCGCTCCAGGCTAACCCGGAGCTCCCTTTCTTGCGACGCAAGAGGTTTACTATTTGGGTTTTGGTGGCTTTTAGATTTATTTTCCATACAGTTCCCACGAGTAGAAAGCAAATAAATGTCAACCCGGGCAGAGGCTTAAATACCCGGGCAAGCCTACATACTGCTGGGGGCGGCAGGTACCAGCAGGTGGGAGCGCTAACGACCGTACCCCCTACGGCCATTCATCCCCTCGCCGCGCTCCCGAAACTTGGGATTAGGTGGTTTTTTATCTTAGAGGTGTCCTTCCTCTGGGGCCGGGCGGTTAAGCCAAGCCCCCCGACGGCGGCATTGAGGCATGCCTCCGTCCGCTGTCCGGCCATCCCGACTCAGCGGACCCGTCGAAAGGTTTGCTCCTCAATGAATGAGGAGACAAACGTACGAACCCCGCTTAGATGCGCCTGCACCCAAGCGGGTGTGGTCGCGTCCTCGCCCGATCGACTACGTCGACGGATCAGGAGCGACCCCTCCTGCAGAAGTTAGCTCCGGACAATAATACTCCTCTACCCTACCCCCCGCGAAGAGATTATTGTCCGTGACCCAGGGTGCACCAGGCCCAGCGACTGCTCTTCCCCCCGGACGTATCCGCAGGGGACCAGCAGCCGCCGAGCGCACGTGGAGGTCTTCTGCACGCACCCCAACCTAACCTAACCTAACCTAACCTTTTTTTTTTTTTTTTTTTGTTTCGGGGTGGAAAATCCTCATGGATGTCCGCCGCCCTGGGGCGGGCGGCGGGGTCTGTCAGACTCTTACTGACTAAAAACCACCCCGGTGTTCCCTCTCTCACCTACGCCGGGGGTCGCGGGAACGAACGATACTTCCGCAACCCCCGGCTGGTGCTGGCCCGCTCCAGCGGGCCTCTCCTCGTGTCAGGGGGGGAGTGAGGTGTTAAACTCCCCCCGCGACGTCTAAGAGGGGCGCGCGTGGAACACTACGCGCCGCCGCCTCGGGTCCAGATGTGTGGGGGGCGACGGACGTCCCCAAGTCCGTCGCCCCTGGACCCATTTAGGGGGGCTGGAAGAGGGCGTTGTCCGCCCTCCGCCGACGCCCGGTGCGCCTGCTGCGGGCGGGGTGAGGGGACGAGATCTCCCTCTCCCTTTCCGCAGCTTCCTTCTGCGAGACGACTGTTTCGCAGAAGGAAACCACCGCGTCCCAGGACTCCTCGCTGCCGACCATAGACTCGACCACGGCCGGCAGCGATAGGTCACTGCCTACTCCTGAGATGAGGGCACGGCGCGGCTCCTCCCAAGCGGCACACTCTGCCAGCGTGTGCCGCGCCGTGTCCTCCCGGCAGTCGACGCAGTGGTGACACCGGGCGTCCGGCCCCCTGTTTATGCGACACAGGTACTTCCCGAAGCAACCATGCCCCGAGAGCACCTGCGTCGCACGAAACGACAGGGAGCCGTGCCTCCTCCCGAGCCAGCGCTCGAGCACCGGCCGGACCGCCTCGATGGTGTCGAGGCCGGCGGTAGGGCGTAAAAGCCTGTCCCGCCATTCCGCCACCAGGACCTCGCGGAGCTGAGACCGACGCAGCTCCCAGTGTCGCTGCATCGGTCGCTCGCCCCGTGCCCTCATTTCCTCGCGCCACCGATATAGCGACGCGAGTACTTTCGCCTCGAGGTCCCAGGGCGGGGATCCGGCCAGTGCACAAGCCGCCTCGTAAGAGATCGTGCGATACCCCCTGATGACTCTGACGGCCATCGCTCTTTGCGGTTTTCGCAAAACTGCGATGCTTCCGGCCGTCAGGTCCGAAGCCCATACCGGGGCCCCGTACAGGGCCATGGATCGCACGATCCCCACGTAGAGCCGCCTGCAGGCGGCGCTCGGGCCCCCCAAATTGGGAAGCAGCGTTGATAGCGCCCCAGCAGCGCCCAACAACTTGGGCGCCAGCCGCCGGAAGTGGGGCTCGAAACTCCACCGGCTGTCGAGCACCAATCCCAGGTACTTCATGGTGGACTCGACAGCAATCCGAGCCCCCCCGACCACGATGTGTGAGCCGGGCGGCGGCGCCCGCCGGGGGCCATGAAACACCATGGCCTCCGACTTGTTGAGGGCCACCTCCAGGCCTAGGCGACGTATGCGGCCCACCACCTGTGAGACCGCAGCCGTCGCCAGCAACGCTGCCTCCCTGTGCGAGCTCCCCCGGGCGGTGACCAGCGTGTCATCGGCATAACACGTCAGGTCCACGCCCGGTTGGAGCTCGCCCCTCAGCACCCAGTCGTACCCGATGTTCCACAGGAGCGGTCCTAGGACCGAGCCCTGTGGAACACCGCACGACATGCGGCGCTGGTTTCCGCCATCGGCGCTGGTTTCCGCCATAACCTAACCTAACCTAACCTAACCTAACCTAATCTGACCTAACCTAATCTGACCTAACATAATCTGACCTAACATAATCTGACCTAACTGAAGGCGTTGGAAATGTCCAAGGACACCGCCAACATCACCCCACCCCGGGACACCGCTTCCTCCGCCAGGACTCTCACCCGCGACACAGCGTGTATGGTGGAGCGCCCATGCCGAAAGCCGAACTGGCTCTCGTCCAGGTCCGGCCCCTCTCTGCACAAGTGGCCGACGAGGCGGGCTGCGATAATCCGCTCAAACAGCTTACCCACCTCGTCTAGCAGCACTATGGGCCGGTACGCGGACGCCGAGTCCGCAGGGCGCCCCGCCTTCCTGAGCAGGACCAGACGACCAGATTTCCACAAAGTGGGAAACTGGCCCTGCTCCAGGCACGCTGTGTAGAGTCCTCTCAGTTGGGGCTCAAGCTCCTTCAGAGCGAGGGCTAACACGCAGCCGTGGATCCCGTCGGGCCCCGGAGCCACGTTCTTGGCCCGGAGCCGCATCACGGCTGCCCCCATCTCTGCCTGTGTCACCTCTGGGACGCTGATGGCATTCTCCTCCGTAGACTCCGTGGCTGTGGGCAAAGCCATCGGCGGCGGAGTATGCTCCGCTCTGGCCGGGAAGAGGGCTGCGACTACCTCCTCCAGCAGCTCGGGTTGGAGACTCTCCGTGAGTGGAGGCGCCGCGGCTCGAAGCTTGCCTCGAACCGCTCGATACGGGCGCCCCCACGGATCTCCGTCCAGAGTCTCCAACATCTCTTCCCTGCCTCGCGTCTTCGCCTCGCCGATGGCCAGCCACAGAGTCTCTTTCGCCGCGCGGTACACCTCATACAGCGCGGCTTCTTCGTCAGGGACCCGACGACGTCTCCTCCGGTATCGGGTGTACTGGCGCCTGACCGCCACGCACGCGACGCGCAGCTGCGCGATCTCGGCGGTCCACCAGTACACCTGGCGCCTTCCTGACTGTGTGTGGACCCGGGGCATGGACGCGTCGCTGATCTGCGTCATCGCCCCGCGGAACCACAGCGCCTCCTGCTCGACGTCGACGGGTCCGTTCGTTGCCGACTCCCGAACCCAGGCCTGGACAATAGCAGCTTCCTCGAGAAGCTCCCTGTCGATGCGCTTACGCGCCCAGCGCGGACCGTCCGTTCGCGGGGCCGGTGAACCGTGGCCGCCAGTGGTCTGGGCGGAGACGTCGAAACGGATGTAACGGTGATCCGACAACGTCTCCACCTCCACGGCGACACGCCAGTCGCGGACACGGCTCGCGACAGCGGGGCTAGCGAACGAGACGTCCACTATAGACCCGCCCCGCTGCCGCACGCACGTGTGCACCGAGCCCCGATTTAGGACGGTCAAGCCCGTCGCGACCGCCCATTCCTCCAGCACCTCGCCCCTAGCATCGGTCACAGAGGATCCCCACGCCGCAGACTTGGCGTTGAGATCCCCCAGCAACAGCACAGGGCGAGGGTGGAGTCGGCCCACGACGGTACCCAACTCGACAAGGAACCTCTCGAAGTCGGCGAGACTCTTGTTGGGCGAAAAATACGCCCCAACCGTGCCAATGCCGTCCGCGAGGGCGGCTACCCAGCCGTGTCCTCGGGACGGGTTGACAAGAGCCCCGCCAATGATGGCCACCAAACCGTCCAAGTCACCCACCCAGTTATCCCTGGGGGGGACAAAATACGGTTCGGCGACCACAGCCACGTGAATCGACCACTCTGCCATGCTCTGGAGCAAGAGATCCTGAGCTCTAGCAGAGTGGTTGATATTGCCCTGGAGGAAATGGTAGAGCGCCATTATGCGCAATCCATTCCCTCCGCACCATTCCTAGGCCGGGAGTCGGCCGAAGCGGAGCCAGGCTGAGGGGGGGGTAAAGGGCCCCCGGCAGTCTTGGCACCTCTTCTCTTCCCTTTCTGGGCGGGTGCGCCACAGGCCTTTCCGCCCGCTCTGTGCCCAGCGGGCCTCCCTGCAGCTGTACAGAGGCTGCAGTTCGGCGCCGCGGAGCACTGGGCCGCCTTGTGGCCGGCCACACCGCAGCGATAACACAGCTCGCTGCGGTCTATTTCGGCGGTGCACCGTGCCCGGACATGCCCAATGTCCAGGCACCGGTAGCACCGTATGGCCCTGGGTTGCAGCAGCTTAACCCTCGCTGCAACCCACCCCACCAACAGTCGTCCTGCGTCGGCGACCTTGTTCGCCGCCGCTACCGGACACCGCACCCAAATCGTGCCGAGCCCGGCAGCATCGGCGCGAACTTCGCCCGTGCGCACATCATCAGGCGGACATCCACCGCTTCTCGCAACGGCCGCCACGACCTCAGCCGGGGTCGTCGAGTCGTCCAGGCCACCGACACGCAGCTCTGCGGTCTTCATAGGCCTGGAAACCCGAACGTCCTCCGGGTTGAGGACCTCCCTCAGCTTGGCGGCCAGGATGTCCGCCTTTTCGCCGCTAGAGGCACCCGACACCTCGAGCAGTCGCGCCCCCGTCATCGCCGGCCTCATTTTGAGGCCGGACGGTATTCCAAGGTCGGGGAACGCGACCTTCGACTTCGCCTCCATCAGAACCGCCTTGTACGACAGGCCCCTTTCGATGGCTCCGGGCTGCAGCGTAATCACTACAGCCGCGGAGCGTGGGGCACGCACTTTAGGCGGCTTCTGGGTCTTCTTGGGTGTCGGTGCGGGCGGAGCGTTTGCCGGCGCCACCGCCTTCTTTTTTCGGCCCTGCTTGCCGACGGTCGTCCAGGCTCCCTCGGCAGGAACGGTCGCTGTCGCCGGGGGCACGGACGTACCGTCAGCAGGCTTCCCGGGCGCCTCCGATGGCTTTTTGGCCCCCTTTGCCGCCTGCTTGGCCCCCTTGGGTTTCCCGGCTGCGGCCGCCGGGCCCGGCTTAGCGGGCTCCTCCTTCCTCCGCCTATCCGCAGCAAGCGGCGGCCGGAGAGTTTCTGCCGGGAGGAGCCTCGACTCCAGGGCCTGCAGACGGGCATTCATCATACCCCCACACTGCAGCATGCAGATGCGAACGATCTTCTCGATCTCCGCATCCGCAGCTGCAGGGGTAGGAACTGACGACGGGGCCGACCGTGGCGGGGCCAACGGTGGTGTGGCTGACGGTGGCGGGGCCGACGGGGCCGACGGGGCCGACGGTGGCGGGGCCGCGACAAGAGCGGAAACGGTGGCCGCAGGACGCCTCTGCTGCCATTCCGCCCTCTGCGCGGCAAGTTCCCGCTCGAGGTCTTCCAGCTTGGCTTGGAGACGGGCGTTCTCCTCCCACAGCCTCGCCGTCTCCTCCGAGCTTGTGCGGCTAAGGAGGACCCCAACTGCCTCCTTTATGTCGCCAGCCGCCTCCTTAAGAGCGCGCGTGAACGTGCCCTTCAGGCTGCCAGATTTAGTGGCAACCTTCAGGACGACGTCCACGCCGTCCAAAACTTGGCGACTGAGCGCCACCGCGGACAAGCTCTCCCCGGCAGCCGCCTGAGCAGAGCGTCGCTCTCGGGCTAGCCGGGCCATCTCGCTGACCTCGTCAGCCGCCACCGCCTTCCGCTGCGCCCGCTTCGCTGCGTTCGCCTCCGCCTTGTTGCTTTGCAACATCAGCGGGGACGCAGCGGAGTCCTCGCTTGGGTCCCCCTGGGTCCCATCACTATCCGCGCTCTCTAGGCGCACTGGTGCCGGCGTAGCGGGCCGCAAAAAGCGACCACGTGAGTCGCGGGAAGGTAGCCGAGCGGAAGCTCCGCCCCCCACCACACGACCTCGCCCCCTCTGCGCGGTACCTATTTTTGCGGCCGACAGGTCTTCCTCGCTAGAGGAGAGCCCCATCGACCCCAAATCCTCGCTGCGCGGGCGCTTCCTCCAAAATTTGGAGTTGCACCCGCGCGTGTCCTGGTCGGACATGTGGTCCTCACCAGGACCTGAGCCTCCTCGGCTCTTGTTGCCGTCCACGACGGCAAGCGGCTTTCCTCCTGCGTCACCCAGGCGCTCCAGGCTAACCCGGAGCTCCTGTTCTTGCGACGGCAGAGGTTCGTCGGATGGGTTTGGGTTTTGGGTTTTTAGGTTATAAGAATCCATGTAATTCCCACGAGTGTAAAGCAAATACACGTCGACCCGGGCAGAGGCTTAAGTACCCGGGCAAGCCTACATACTGCTGGGGGCGGCAGGTACCAGCAGGTGGGAGCGCTAACGACCGTACCCCCTACGGCCATTCATCCCCTCGCCGCGCTCCCGAAACTTGGGATTGGGTGGTTTTTTATCTTAGAGGTGTCCTTCCTCTGGGGCCGGGCGGTTAAGCCAAGCCCCCCGACGGCGGCATTGAGGCATGCCTCCGTCCGCTGTCCGGCCATCCCGACTCAGCGGACCCGTCGAAATGTTTGCTCCTCAATGAATGAGGAGACAAACGTACGAACCCCGCTTAGATGCGCCTGCACCCAAGCGGGTGTGGTCGCGTCCTCGCCCGATCGACTACGTCGACGGATCAGGAGCGACCCCTCCTGCAGAAGTTAGCTCCGGACAATAATACTCCTCTACCCTACCCCCCGCGAAGAGATTATTGTCCGTGACCCAGGGTGCACCAGGCCCAGCGACTGCTCTTCCCCCCGGACGTATCCGCAGGGGACCAGCAGCCGCCGAGCGCACGTGGAGGTCTTCTGCACGCACCCCAACCTAACCTTTTTTTTTTTTTTTTTTTTTTGTTTCGGGGTGGAAAATCCTCATGGATGTCCGCCGCCCTGGGGCGGGCGGCGGGGTCTGTCAGACTCTTACTGACTAAAAACCACCCCGGTGTTCCCTCTCTCACCTACACCGGGGGTCGCGGGAACGAACGATACTTCCGCAACCCCCGGCTGGTGCTGGCCCGCTCCAGCGGGCCTCTCCTCGTGTCAGGGGGGGAGTGAGGTGTTAAACTCCCCCCGCGACGTCTAAGAGGGGCGCGCGTGGAACACTACGCGCCGCCGCCTCGGGTCCTGACGTGTGGGGGGCGACGGACGTCCCCAAGTCCGTCGCCCCTGGACCCATTTAGGGGGGCTGGAAGAGGGCGTTGTCCGCCCTCCGCCGACGCCCGGTGCGCCTGCTGCGGACCGGGTGAGGGGACGAGATCTCCCTCTCCCTTTCCGCAGCCTCCTTCTGCGAGACGACTGTTTCGCAGAAGGAAACCACCGCGTCCCAGGACTCCTCGCTGCCGATCATAGACTCGACCACGGCCGGCAGCGACAGGTCACTGCCTACTCCTGAGATGAGGGCACGGCGCGGCTCCTCCCAAGCGGCACACTCTGCCAGCGTATGCCACGCCGTGTCCTCCCGACAGTCGACGCAGTGGTGACACCGAGCGTCCGGCTCCCTGTTTATGCGACACAGGTACTTCCCGAAGCAACCATGCCCCGAGAGCACCTGCGTCGCCCGAAACGACAGGGAGCCGTGCCTCCTCCCGAGCCATTCGTCGAGCACTGGTCGGATCGCCCCGACAATAGCGAGGCCGGCGGTAGGGCGTAAAAGCCTGTCCCGCCATTCCGCCACCAGGACCTCGCGGAGCTGAGACCGACGCAGCTCCCAGTGTCGCTGCATCGGTCGCTCGCCCCGCGCCCTCATTTCCTCGCGCCACCGATACAGTGACGCGAGTACTTTCGCCTCGAGGTCCCAGGGCGGGGATCCGGCCAGTGCACAAGCCGCCTCGTAGGAGATCGTGCGATACCCCCTGATGACTCTGACGGCCATCGCTCTTTGCGGTTTTCGCAAAACTGCGATGCTTCCGGCCGTCAGGTCCGAAGCCCACACCGGGGCCCCGTACAGGGCCATGGATCGCACGATCCCCACGTAGAGCCGCCTACAGGCGGCGCTCGGGCCCCCCAGATTGGGAAGCAGCGTTGATAGCGCCCCCGCAGCGCCCAACAACTTGGGCGCCAGCCGCCGGAAGTGGGGCTCGAAATTCCACCGGCTGTCGAGCACCAATCCTAAATACTTCATGGTGGACTCGACAGCGATCCGAGCCCCCCCGACCACGATGTGTGAGCCGGGCGGCGGCGCCCGCCGGGGACCATGAAACACCATGGCCTCCGACTTGTTGAGGGCCACCTCCAGGCCTAGGCGACGTATGCGGCCCACCACCTGTGAGACCGCAGCCGTCGCCAGCAACGCTGCCTCCCTGTGCGAGCTCCCCCGGGCAGTGACCAGCGTGTCATCGGCATAACACGTTAGGTCCACGCCCGGTTGGAGCTCGCCCCTCAGCACCCAGTCGTACCCGATGTTCCACAGGAGCGGGCCCAGGACCGAGCCCTGTGGAACACCGCACGACATGCGGCGCTGGTTTCCGCCATCACGTCCCACGTAGGTGACACACCTCTCGGACAGATAAGCCCCAACTATGCGGCGGAGGTAGGGAGGCACCCGGTGATACCGCAGTGCCTCCCGAATACAACTCCAGGGCAGGGTGTTGAAGGCGTTGGAAATGTCCAAGGACACCGCCAACATCACCCCACCCCGGGACACCGCTTCCTCCGCCAGGACTCTCACCCGCGACACAGCGTGTATGGTGGAGCGCCCATGCCGGAAGCCGAACTGGCTTTCGTCCAGGTCCGGCCCCTCTCTGCACAAGTGGCCGACGAGGCGGGCTGCGATAATCCTCTCGAACAGCTTGCCCACCTCGTCTAGCAGCACTATGGGCCGGTACGCGGACGCCGAGTCCGCAGGGCGCCCCGCCTTCCTGAGCAGGACCAGACGACCAGATTTCCACAAAGTGGGAAACTGGCCCTGCTCCAGGCACGCTGTGTAGAGTCCTCTCAGTTGGGGCTCAAGCTCCTTCAGAGCGAGGGCCAACACGCAGCCGTGGATCCCGTCGGGCCCCGGAGCCACGTTCTTGGCCCGGAGCCGCATCACGGCTGCCCCCATCTCTGCCTGTGTCACCTCTGGGACGCTGATGGCGTTCTCCTCCGTAGACTCCGTGGCTGTGGGCAAAGCCATCGGCGGCGGAGTATGTTCCGCTCTGGCCGGGAAGAGGGCTGCGACCACCTCCTCCAGCAGCTCGGGTTGGAGACTCTCCGTGAGTGGAGGCGCCGCGGCTCGAAGCTTGCCTCGAACCGCTCGATACGGGCGCCCCCACGGATCTCCGTCCAGAGTCTCCAACATCTCTTCCCTGCCTCGCGTCTTCGCCTCGCCGATGGCCAGCCACAGAGTCTCCTTCGCCGCGCGGTACACCTCATACAGCGCGGCTTCTTCGTCAGGGACCCGACGACGTCTCCTCCGGTATCGGGTGTACTGGCGCCTGACCGCCACGCACGCGACGCGCAGCTGCGCGATCTCGGCGGTCCACCAGTACACCTGGCGCCTTCCTGTCTGTGTGTGGACCCGGGGCATGGACGCGTCGCTGATTTGCGTCATCGCCCCGCGGAACCACAGCGCCTCCTGCTCGACGTCGACGGGTCCATTCGTTGCCGACTCCCGGACCCAGGCCTGGACAATAGCAGCTTCCTCGAGAAGCTCCCTGTCGATGCGCTTACGCGCCCAGCGCGGACCGTCCGTTCGCGGGACTGGCGAACCGCGGCCGCCAGTGGTCTGGGCGGAGACGTCGAAACGGATGTAGCGATGATCCGACAACGTCTCCACCTCCACGGCGACACGCCAGTCGCGGACACGGCTCGCGACAGCGGGGCTAGCAAACGAGACGTCCACTATAGACCCGCCCCGCTGCCGCACGCACGTGTGCACCGAGCCCCGATTTAGGACGGTCAAGCCAGTCGCGACCGCCCATTCCTCCAGCACCTCGCCCCTAGCATCGGTCACAGGGGATCCCCACGCCGCAGACTTGGCGTTGAGATCACCCAGCAACAGCACAGGGTGAGGGTGGAGTCGGCCCACGACGGCACCCAACTCGACAAGGAACCTCTCGAAGTCGGCGAGACTCTTGTTGGGCGAAAAATACGCCCCAACCGTGCCAATGCCGTCCGCGAGGGCGGCTACCCAGCCGTGTCCTCGGGACGGGTTGGCAAGAGCCCCGCCAATGATGGCCACCAAACCGTCCAAGTCACCCACCCAGTTATCCCTGGGGGGGACAAAATACGGTTCGGCGACCACAGCCACGTGAATCGACCACTCTGCCATGCTCTGGAGCAAGAGATCCTGAGCTCTAGCAGAGTGGTTGATATTGCCCTGGAGGAAATGGTAGAGCGCCATTATGCGCAATCCATTCCCTCCGCACCATTCCTAGGCCGGGAGTCGGCCGAAGAGGAGCCAGGCTGAGGGGGGGGTAAAGAGCCCCCGGCAGCCTTGGCACCTCTTCTCTTCCCTTTCTGGGCGGGTGCGCCACAGGCCTTTCCGCCCGCTCTGTGCCCAGCGGGCCTCCCTGCAGCTGTACAGAGGCTGCAGTTCGGCGCCGCGGAGCACTGGGCCGCCTTGTGGCCGGCCACACCGCAGCGATAGCATTGCTCGCTGCGGTCTATTTCGGCGGTGCACCGTGCCCGGACATGCCCAATGTCCAGGCACCGGTAGCACCGTATGGCCCTGGGTTGCAGCAATTTAACTCTCGCTGCAACCCACCCCACCAACAGTCGTCCTGCGTCGGCGACCTTGTTCGCCGCCGCTACCGGACACCGCACCCAAATCGTGCCAAGCCCGGCAGCGTCGGCGTGAATTTCGCCCGTCCGCACATCATCAGGCGGACATCCACCGCTTTTCGCGATGGCCGCCACGACTCTTACTGACTAAAAACCACCCCGGTGTTCCCTCTCTCACCTACGCCGGGGGTCGCGGGAACGAACGATACTTCCGCAACCCCCGGCTGGTGCTGGCCCGCTCCTGCGGGCCTCTCCTCGTGTCAGGGGGGGGAGTGAGGTGTTAGACTCCCCCCGCGACGTCTAAGAGGGGCGCGCGTGGAACACTACGCGCCGCCGCCTCGGGTCCAGATGTGTGGGGGGCGACGGACGTCCCCAAGTCCGTCGCCCCTGGACCCATTTAGGGGGGCTGGAAGAGGGCGTTGTCCGCCCTCCGCCGACGCCCGATGCGCCTGCTGCGGGCGGGGTGAGGGGACGAGATCTCCCTCTCCCTTTCCGCAGCCTCCTTCTGCGAGACGACTGTTTCGCAGAAGGAAACCACCGCGTCCCAGGACTCCTCGCTGCCGACCATAGACTCGACCACGGCCGGCAGCGATAGGTCACTGCCTACTCCTGAGATGAGGGCACGGCGTGGCTCCTCCCAAGCGGCACACTCTGCCAGCGTGTGCCGCGCCGTGTCCTCCCGGCAGTCGACGCAGTGGTGACACCGGGCGTCCGGCTCCCTGTTTATGCGACACAGGTACTTCCCGAAGCAACCATGCCCCGAGAGCACCTGCGTCGCACGAAACGACAGGGAGCCGTGCCTCCTCCCGAGCCAGCGCTCGAGCACCGGCCGGACCGCCTCGATAGTGACGAGGCCGGCGGTAGGGCGCAAAAGCCTGTCCCGCCATTCCGCCACCAGGACCTCGCGGAGCTGAGACCGACGCAGCTCCCAGTGTCGCTGCATCGGTCGCTCGCCCCGCGCCCTCATTTCCTCGCGCCACCGATACAGTGACGCGAGTAACCTAACCTAACCTTTTTTTTTTTTTTTGTTTCGGGGTGGAAAATCCTCATGGATGTCCGCCGCCCTGGGGCGGGCGGCGGGGTCTGTCAGACTCTTACTGACTAAAAACCACCCCGGTGTTCCCTCTCTCACCTACGCCGGGGGTCGCGGGAACGAACGATACTTCCGCAACCCCCGGCTGGTGCTGGCCCGCTCCTGCGGGCCTCTCCTCGTGTCAGGGGGGGGAGTGAGGTGTTAAACTCCCCCCGCGACGTCTAAGAGGGGCGCGCGTGGAACACTACGCGCCGCCGCCTCGGGTCCTGATGTGTGGGGGGCGACGGACGTCCCCAAGTCCGTCGCCCCTGGACCCATTTATGGGGGCTGGAAGAGGGCGTTGTCCGCCCTCCGCCTACGCCCGGTGCGCCTGCTGCGGGCGGGGTGAGGGGATGAGATCTCCCTCTCCCTTTCCGCAGCCTCCTTCTGCGAGACGACTGTTTCGCAGAAGGAAACCACCGCGTCCCAGGACTCCTCGCTGCCGACCATAGACTCGACCACGGCCGGCAGCGATAGGTCACTGCCTACTCCTGAGATGAGGGCACGGCGCGGCTCCTCCCAAGCGGCACACTCAGCCAGCGTGTGCCGCGCCGTGTCCTCCCGGCAGTCGACGCAGTGGTGACACCGGGCGTCCGGCTCCCTGTTTATGCGACACAGGTACTTCCCGAAGCAACCATGCCCCGAGAGCACCTGCGTCGCACGAAACGACAGGGAGCCGTGCCTCCTCCCGAGCCAGCGCTCGAGCACCGGCCGGACCGCCTCGATGGTGTCGAGGCCGGCGGTAGGGCGTAAAAGCCTGTCCCGCCATTCCGCCACCAGGACCTCGCGGAGCTGAGACCGACGCAGCTCCCAGTGTCGCTGCATCGGTCGCTCGCCCCGCGCCCTCATTTCCTCGCGCCACCGATACAGCGACGCGAGTACTTTCGCCTCGAGGTTCCAGGGCGGGGATCCGGCCAGTGCACAAGCCGCCTCGTAGGAGATCGTGCGATACCCCCTGATGACTCTGACGGCCATCGCTCTTTGCGGTTTTCGTAAAACCGCAATGCTGCCGGCCGTCAGGTCAGAAGCCCACACCGGGGCCCCGTACAGGGCCATGGATCGCACGATCCCCACGTAGAGCCGCCTACAGGCGGCGCTCGGGCCCTCCAGATTGGGAAGCAGCGTTGATAGCGCCCCAGCAGCGCCCAACAACTTGGGCGCCAGCCGCCGGAAGTGGGGCTCGAAATTCCACCGGCTGTCGAGCACCAATCCTAGGTATTTCATGGTGGACTCGACAGCGATCCGAGCCCCCCCGACCACGATGTGTGAGCCGGGTGGCGGCGCCCGCCGGGGGCCATGAAACACCATGGCCTCCGACTTGTTGAGGGCCACCTCCAGGCCTAGGCGACGTATGCGGCCCACCACCTGTGAGACCGCAGCCGTCGCCAGCAACGCTGCCTCCCTGTGCGAGCTCCCCCGGGCAGTGACCAGCGTGTCATCGGCATAACACGTCAGGTCCACGCCCGGTTGGAGCTCGCCCCTCAGCACCCAGTCGTACCCGATGTTCCACAGGAGCGGGCCCAGGACCGAGCCCTGTGGAACACCGCACGACATGCGGCGCTGGTTTCCGCCATCACGTCCCACGTAGGTGACACACCTCTCGGACAGATAAGCCCCAACTATGCGGCGGAGGTAGGGGGGCACCCGGTGATACCGCAGTGCCTCCCGAATACAACTCCAGGGCAGGGTGTTGAAGGCGTTGGAAATGTCCAAGGACACCGCCAACATCACCCCACCCCGGGACACCGCTTCCTCCGCCAGGACTCTCACCCGCGACACAGCGTGTATGGTGGAGCGCCCATGCCGAAAGCCGAACTGGCTCTCGTCCAGGTCCGGCCCCTCTCTGCACAAGTGGCCGACGAGGCGGGCTGCGATAATCCTCTCGAACAGCTTACCCACCTCGTCTAGCAGCACTATGGGCCGGTACGCGGACGCCGAGTCCGCCGGGCGCCCCGCCTTCCTGAGCAGGACCAGACGACCAGATTTCCACAAAGTGGGAAACTGGCCCTGCTCCAGGCACGCTGTGTAGAGTCCTCTCAGTTGGGGCTCAAGCTCCTTCAGAGCGAGGGCCAACACGCAGCCGTGGATCCCGTCGGGCCCCGGAGCCACGTTCTTGGCCCGGAGCCGCATCACGGCTGCCCCCATCTCTGCCTGTGTCACCTCTGGGACGCTGATGGCGTTCTCCTCCGTAGACTCTGCGGCTGTGGGCAAAGCCATCGGCGGCGGAGTATGCTCCGCTCTGGCCGGGAAGAGGGCTGCGACTACCTCCTCCAGCAGCTCGGGTTGGAGACTCTCCGTGAGTGGAGGCGCCGCGGCTCGAAGCTTGCCTCGAACCGCTCGATACGGGCGCCCCCACGGATCTCCGTCCAGAGTCTCCAACATCTCTTCCCTGCCTCGCGTCTTCGCCTCGCCGATGGCCAGCCACAGAGTCTCCTTCGCCGCGCGGTACACCTCATACAGCGCGGCTTCTTCGTCAGGGACCCGACGACGTCTCCTCCGGTATCGGGTGTACTGGCGCCTGACCGCCACGCACGCGACGCGCAGCTGCGCGATCTCGGCGGTCCACCAGTACACCTGGCGCCTTCCTGTCTGTGTGTGGACCCGGGGCATGGACGCGTCGCTGATTTGCGTCATCGCCCCGCGGAACCACAGCGCCTCCTGCTCGACGTCGACGGGTCCATTCGTTGCCGACTCCCGGACCCAGGCCTGGACAATAGCAGCTTCCTCGAGAAGCTCCCTGTCGATGCGCTTACGCGCCCAGCGCGGACCGTCCGTTCGTGGGGCTGGTGAACCGCGGCCGCCAGTGGTCTGGGCGGAGACGTCGAAACGGATGTAGCGATGATCCGACAACGTCTCCACCTCCACGGCGACACGCCAGTCGCGGACACGGCTCGCGACAGCGGGGCTAGCGAACGAGACGTCCACTATAGACCCGCCCCGCTGCCGCACGCACGTGTGCACCGAGCCCCGATTTAGGACGGTCAAGCCAGTCGCGACCGCCCATTCCTCCAGCACCTCGCCCCTAGCATCGGTCACAGGGGATCCCCACGCCGCAGACTTGGCGTTGAGATCCCCCAGCAACAGCACAGGGCGAGGGTGGAGTCGGCCCACGACGGCACCCAACTCGACAAGGAACCTCTCGAAGTCGGCGAGACTCTTGTTGGGCGAAAAATACGCCCCAACCGTGCCAATACCGTCCGCGAGGGCGGCTACCCAGCCGTGTCCCCGGGACGGGTTGACAAGAGCCCCGCCAATGATGGCCACCAAACCGTCCAAGTCACCCACCCAGTTATCCCTGGGGGGGACAAAATACGGTTCGGCGACCACAGCCACGTGAATCGACCACTCTGCCATGCTCTGGAGCAAGAGATCCTGAGCTCTAGCAGAGTGGTTGATATTGCCCTGGAGGAAATGGTAGGGCGCCATTATGCGCAATCCATTCCCTCCGCACCATTCCTAGGCCGGGAGTCGGCCGAAGAGGAGCCAGGCTGAGGGGGGGGTAAAGGGCCCCCGGCAGCCTTGGCACCTCTTCTCTTCCCTTTCTGGGCGGGTGCGCCACAGGCCTTTCCGCCCGCTCTGTGCCCAGCGGGCCTCCCTGCAGCTGTACAGAGGCTGCAGTTCGGCGCCGCGGAGCACTGGGCCGCCTTGTGGCCGGCCACACCGCAGCGATAACACAGCTCGCTGCGGTCTATTTCGGCGGTGCACCGTGCCCTGACATGCCCAATGTCGAGGCAACGGTAGCACCGCAAGGCCCTGGGTTGCAACTGCCTCACCCTCGCTGCTACCCATCCCACCAACAGACGCCCAGCGTCGGCGATTTTATTCGCCGCCGCCACCGGGCACCGCACCCAGATCGTGCCGAGCCCGGAAGCGTCGACGCGAATCTCGCCCGTCCGCACGTCTGCGGAAGGGCATCCGCCGACAAACCTTTTTTTTTTTTTTTTTTGTTTCGGGGTGGAAAATCCTCATGGATGTCCGCCGCCCTGGGGCGGGCGGCGGGGTCTGTCAGACTCTTACTGACTAAAAACCACCCCGGTGTTCCCTCTCTCACCTACGCCGGGGGTCGCGGGAACGAACGATACTTCCGCAACCCCCGGCTGGTGCTGGCCCGCTCCTGCGGGCCTCTCCTCGTGTCAGGGGGGGGAGTGAGGTGTTAAACTCCCCCCGCGACGTCTAAGAGGGGCGCGCGTGGAACACTACGCGCCGCCGCCTCGGGTCCAGATGTGTGGGGGGCGACGGACGTCCCCAAGTCCGTCGCCCCTGGACCCATTTAGGGGGGCTGGAAGAGGGCGTTATCCGCCCTCCGCCGACGCCCGGTGCGCCTGCTGCGGGCCGGGTGAGGGGATGAAATCTCCCTCTCCCTTTCCGCAGCCTCCTTCTGCGAGACGACTGTTTCGCAGAAGGAAACCACCGCGTCCCAGGACTCCTCGCTGCCGACCATAGACTCCACCACGGCCGGCAGCGACAGGTCACTGCCTACTCCTGAGATGAGGGCACGGCGCGGCTCCTCCCAAGCGGCACACTCTGCGAGCGTATGCCGCGCCGTGTCCTCCCGGCAGTCGACGCAGTGGTGACACCGAGCGTCCGGCTCCCTGTTTATGCGACACAGGTACTTCCCGAAGCAACCATGCCCCGAGAGCACCTGCGTCACCCGAAACGACAGGGAGCCGTGCCTCCTCCCGAGCCAGCGCTCGAGCACCGGCCGGACCGCCTCGATGGTGACGAGGCCGGCGGTAGGGCGCAAAAGCCTCTCCCGCCATTCCGCCACCAGGACCTCGCGGAGCTGAGACCGACGCAGCTCCAAGTGTCGCTGCATCGGTTGCTCGCCCCGCGCCCTCGCTTCCTCGCGCCACCGATACAGTGACGCGAGTACTTTCGCCTCGAGGTCCCAGGGCGGGGATCCGGCCAGTACGCAAGCCGCCTCGTAGGAGATCGTGCGATACCCCCTGATGACTCTGACGGCCATCGCTCTTTGCGGTTTTCGCAAAACTGCGATGCTTCCGGCCGTCAGGTCCAAAGCCCACACCGGGGCCCCGTACAGGGCCATGGATCGCACGATCCCCATGTAGAGCCGCCTACAGGCGGCGCTCGGGCCCCCCAAATTGGGAAGCAGCGTTGACAGCGCCCCAGCAGCGCCCAACAACTTGGACGCCAGCCGCCGGAAGTGGGGCTCGAAATTCCACCGGCTGTCGAGCACCAATCCCAGGTACTTCATGGTGGACTCGACAGCAATCCGAGCCCGCCCGACCACGATGTGTGAGCCGGGCGGCGGCGCCCGCCGGGGGCCATGAAACACCATGGCCTCCGACTTGTTGAGGGCCACCTCCAGGCCTAGGCGACGTATGCGGCCCACCACCTGTGAGACCGCAGCCGTCGCCAGCAACGCTGCCTCCCTGTGCGAGCTCCCCCGGGCAGTGACCAGCGTGTCATCGGCATAACACGTCAGGTCCACGCCCGGTTGGAGCTCGCCCCTCAGCACCCAGTCGTACCCGATGTTCCACAGGAGCGGGCCCAGGACCGAGCCCTGTGGAACACCGCACGACATGCGGTGCTGGTTTCCGCCATCACGTCCCACGTAGGTGACACACCTCTCGGACAAATAAGCCCCAACTATGCGGCGGAGGTAGGGAGGCACCCGGTGATACCGCAGTGCCTCCCGAATACAACTCCAGGGCAGGGTGTTGAAGGCGTTGGAAATGTCCAAGGACACCGCCAACATCACCCCACCCCGGGACACCGCTTCCTCCGCCAGGACTCTCACCCGCGACACAGCGTGTATGGTAGAGCGCCCATGCCGAAAGCCGAACTGGCTCTCGTCCAGGTCCGGCCCCTCTCTGCACAAGTGGCCGACGAGGCGGGCTGCGATAATCCGCTCAAACAGCTTACCCACCTCGTCTAGCAGCACTATGGGCCGGTACGCGGACGCCGAGTCCGCAGGGCGCCCCGCCTTCCTGAGCAGGACCAGACGACCAGATTTCCACAAAGTGGGAAACTGGCCCTGCTCCAGGCACGCTGTGTAGAGTCCTCTCAGTTGGGGCTCAAGCTCCTTCAGAGCGAGGGCCAACACGCAGCCGTGGATCCCGTCGGGCCCCGGAGCCACGTTCTTGGCCCGGAGCCGCATCACGGCTGCCCCCATCTCTGCCTGTGTCACCTCTGGGACGCTGATGGCGTTCTCCTCCGTAGACTCTGCGGCTGTGGGCAAAGCCATCGGCGGCGGAGTATGCTCCGCTCTGGCCGGGAAGAGGGCTGCGACCACCTCCTCCAGCAGCTCGGGTTGGAGACTCTCCGTGAGTGGAGGCGCCGCGGCTCGAAGCTTGCCTCGAACCGCTCGATACGGGCGCCCCCACGGGTCTCCGTCCAGAGTCTCCAACATCTCATCCCTGCCTCGCGTCTTCGCCTCGCCGATGGCCAGCCACAGAGTCTCCTTCGCCGCGCGGTACACCTCATACAGCGCGGCTTCTTCGTCAGGGACCCGACGACGTCTCCTTCGGTATCGGGTGTACTGGCGCCTGACCGCCACGCACGCGACGCGCAGCTGCGCGATCTCGGCGGTCCACCAGTACACCTGGCGCCTTCCTGACTGTGTGTGGACCCGGGGCATGGACGCGTCGCTGATTTGCGTCATCGCCCCGCGGAACCACAGCGCCTCCTGCTCGACGTCGACGGGTCCGTTCGTTGCCGACTCCCGAACCCAGGCCTGGACAATAGCAGCTTCCTCGAGAAGCTCCCTGTCGATGCGCTTACGCGCCCAGCGCGGACCGCCCGTTCGCGGGGCCGGTGAACCGCGGCCGCCAGTGGTCTGGGCGGAGACGTCGAAACAGATGTAGCGATGATCCGACAACGTCTCCACCTCCACGGCGACACGCCAGTCGCGGACACGGCTCACGACAGCGGGGCTAGCGAACGAGACGTCCACTATAGACCCGCCCCGCTGCCGCACGCACGTGTGCACCGAGCCCCGATTTAGGACGGTCAAGCCAGTCGCGACCGCCCATTCCTCCAGCACCTCGCCCCTAGCATCGGTCACAGGGGATCCCCACGCCGCAGACTTGGCGTTGAGATCCCCCAGCAACAGCACAGGGTGAGGGTGGAGACGGCCCACGACGGCACCCAACTCGACAAGGAACCTCTCGAAGTCGGCGAGACTCTTGTTGGGCGAAAAATACGCCCCAACCGTGCCTATGCCGTCCGCGAGGGCGGCTACCCAGCCGTGTCCTCGGGACGGGTTGGCAAGAGCCCCGCCAATGATGGCCACCAAACCGTCCAAGTCACCCACCCAGTTATCCCTGGGGGGGACAAAATACGGTTCGGCGACCACAGCCACGTGAATCGACCACTCTGCCATGCTCTGGAGCAAGAGATCCTGAGCTCTAGCAGAGTGGTTGATATTGCCCTGGAGGAAATGGTAGAGCGCCATTATGCGCAATCCATTCCCTCGGCAACGGTCCTGGGCCGGGAGTCGGCCACGGAGCTACTAGCCTGCGGGGGTGGCGAGGTTTCCCCGGCAGGCTTAGACTTCCTCTTCTTTTTTTTCCTGTTGGCTTTGCTGGCAGGCGCGCCACAGGCCCCTCCGCCCACTTTGTGCCCCGCTGGCTTCCCTGCAGCCGAGCATAAGCTGCAGTTAAGCGCCGCGGAACACTGGGCCGCCTTGTGGCCGGGCTGACCGCAGCGATAGCAAAGATCACTACGGTCAATCTCAGCGGTGCACTTTGCCCGGACATGCCCCTTCTCCAGGCATCGGAAACACCGCAAAGCCCGGGGCTGCAGGAGTTTCACCCTCGCTGCAACCCAGCCAACCAGCAATTTGCCGCTCTCGGCGATCTTCTTCGCCGACGCAACAGGACACCGAACCCAGACTACGCCGAGTCCGGTGGCGTCGGCGCGTATATCGCCGGCCCGCACCTTGTCCGGCGGACACTCCCCGCTTCGGGCAACGGCCGCCACCACCTCCTCAGAGGTCACGGAGTCGTCCAGACCAGTAATCCGCACCTCTGCGGTTTTCACTGGCCTGGAGACCCGGACGTCCTCAGGGTTGAGGACCTCCCTCATCTTGGCGGCCAGAGCGTCCGCCTTTTCGGCACTGCCGCTCGCAGCACCAGCCACCTCGAACAGCCGCGCACCCGTGGCAGCCTGCCTGAGGGTGACGGACTGGAGGCCAAGATCTGATAATTTGATCTTGGCCTTGGCCTCGGCAATGACCGACTGGTATGTTACGCCGCGCTCCGCAGCTCCGGGCTGTAGCGTGAGCGTCACAGCTTCGGAACGCGGGGCACGTAACGTCGGTCCTTTGCGACCGCCTGTGGCAGTCCGCCGCGTAGGCTGCGCAGCCGCCTTTGCGTTTCCACCGGGGGGGGCGCTTGCAGCTGCTGCGGCCTTCTTGGCGGCTTTGCGGGCCTTCTTGCGGCCCGCGACTTCCGCCCAGGTGTCACCCTTAGACCCGGCAGTCGCGGGCTGGTCACTCGAAGGAGCTCCCTCCGCGGGCTTTTTGCTACCCTCCGCGGGCTTCCCCTTTTGAGGTGCAGGTCTCGGCGCCTCCTCAGTTCTCCGCGTGTCAGCCGCTAGAGGCGGACGGAGGATTTCCGCCGGGAGACGCCGAGAAATCGCCTCCAGCCGAGCATTAACCATGCTCCCGCACTGGAGCATGCAGAGCCGGACAATGCGCTCGACCTCTTCGTCGGTACGAGGGCTTGCCGGTCGCGGTGCGGGAGTCGGGGCCACTACAGGTGCGGCATCGGTGGACGAGCGTCGCTGCTGCTGCTCGCTTAGCGCAGCGACTTGCCGCCGGAGGTCCTCCAGGTCATTTCTGAGGCGGCTGTTTTCCTCCTGTAACTTTGCGACCTCGTCAGAGGCCGTCCTGTTGAGGAGGATGCCAACCGCCTCCCTGATATCCGCGGCAGCCTCTTTTAAGCCACGGGTGAATGTGCCCTTCAGGCTGCCGGACTTGGTGGCAACCTTCAGGACCAAGTCCACCCCATCCAGAGCCAGTTGGCTTAAGGCCACCGCAGATGGCTCTCCCCCTTCCGCCGCCAGAGCAGCTCGTCGCTCGCGAGCGCGTCGGGCCAATTCCGACACTTCGTCGGCCGCGACGGCTTTGCGCTGCTCCCTCTTGGCGGCGTTGAGCTCCGCCTTTGAGCTCCCCAGCGAGGCACAGCTTTCACCGCCGTCGCCAGGGTCCTCTGTAGTGACCCCCATGTCACTTTCTGCTTCGCTAGCCGCCGGGGTATTGGAGCGCATGAAGCGACCGTGCTTATCCCTCCGCGGCTGCGAAGCACTCGCCCCTCCCGATGCCTGCCGACCCCTCCTCGAAGTCGGCAACTTGGGGGCCGGTAGACCTTCCTCGTCTGAGGACTGGCACACTGGGCGCTTCCTAACGGAAGACGTCCCACGTGACCGGTTTCTACCGCTTCCAGTAGCCATATCCGCTACAGGGGCCTGGTCGCCTACCCCTGCGCATCCGTCGGTCACCAATTTAACACTCGCAGGCCCGGATACCTGCGAGCGCCGGGTGTCAACCGGGTCGCATGACAAAACATCGCTTCCAGTAGCCATATCCGCTACAGGGGCCTGGTCGCCTACCCCTGCGCATCCATCGGTCACTAATTTCACACTCGCAGGCCCGGATACCTGCGAGCGCCGGGCGTTAACCGGGGCGCACGACGAAGCACAATCATTTTTATCCGACATTTTCATTTTTACGAAATGGGTGATACACACATCACTTCCCCACGGTGATGTGGCCGCTCTTTAGTGGGAGGGTATTTAAGCCTCCCGAGGCCCGCGAATGCCTTTAGTGCAGGATATACCGCCCGCTGTTCGGTAAACTAAAGTAGCCTAAACAATTTTTTTTTTTTTTTTTTTTTTTTTTTTTTTTTTTTTTTTTTTTTTTTTTTTTTTTCCCCAAACTTAAAAACTAGCTAAACCTACCCACCACCTGGCATCGTGTCTCAAACACCTCGCCACGGATGCCCCTAGAACGCAGGTTGAGAAGCAACCCACGGTCTTCCCCACCTCGGTCACTGCGACGTACACGCCGCGCGCCTTCACCAGTGTACGCCCACTCACCTCCCTCTGTAAGCAGAGGGGGAGTGGACGTAGACCCGCCCATCTGTAGCCCGGTTCCCTTCACCAACCATCAAGGATGATCAGTGATTGGAACCATGACCCTTCCCCGTGTGTTGAAGATTAGCCGCCAGCCCCAACTGTCCACCAAACCCTGGTGGGCAGTTGGAGCCGCCGTTGCCCAGGGTGCGCCACGAGGAGGCTCTTCAACATGCACCCCAACCTAACCTAACCTAATCTGACCTAACAAGTTCCCCCCCAGCCCTCATGGTGGTCGGATCGTTTTTTGAGTCGCTCCGTACATAAAAATTCGAAAAAGTGGTAAAAAGTGCTCCGATTTTGACAAATCAAGTGTTATTGTGTAGAGGAAAGTTGCCCTCACACTCCTGCGTAAAAACGCAAACTGGATTGCAGTGCTGTGCAGTGTAAAAACTGAAAAACCCTCTTTTTAGAGGTTAAGTTTTTAAAACCTAAACTATTTCACGCATTTGCGGCGGAACAAGATCGTTGACCCTATGTTTTTCTGTTGAAAAACATAGCGGAGCACCCCCCCCTTTCTTCCGGACCACTTCGAAGAATCATCTGAACAGAACTTCTGGAGATATTCAGGAAAAACCAAAAAGCACGTGGCCTGAAAATCCTGAACCAGACCAGCTAGCTGCTTGAAACTTTGCAGTCTGCAAGAGGTCCCTGGGAGCGGAGAATATCTGCAGAAACAAAAATTTTATGTGACGTATTTTTCTAAATATTATTATTTGAAAACTTTAACTTTGGACACCTATAACTCCTGAAGCAGCAATAAATTTGCAAATCTTCAACTGCTGTCTGTTGCGCGCTCAACAGTAAAAGACACCCTGAAAAAACCAGATTTTTAGCATTATTAGATTTAGTGTGTTAATTGAAAAACTATAAAAACTGTATAAATAATAATTTCACCAGTAAAAAATCTAAAATTCCAGAATTACATATTAGAATCTTTTAGAGCTTTATTTTTAAAATATTTCATATTTTTTCCAAAATTTTTTGACATATGGTTCCAAAGTTATTAAATTTTTAGTCATTTTTTGCAATTTAATTGAAATAAATAGGAATAATTAAATTTTGACACTAGAATTGACTTCTAAACACATATTGTGAATAGTTTAAGCCCAAAGTTGCGCTCAATAACTTCAAAACTCACGGAAATAGCATTTTTCAGCCATCTTGGTTTTATTGGTTGACACATAAAACTGTTAATATCTCTGAAGTTATTGGGCGTAGAAAACCCGGATTTGTACATTTCTGAGCGGGATAATTGTGGGAATACTGAAAAAGTATTTTCAGGCGTTTTTCAGGACTGAAAATTTTCAGCGCTGAAAGTTTTATTGTTGTATGCACAAGGTCAGGGGAAGCCTCACATCCAAAACCGCATTTTTCTCCGATAAATAGTCGCGGAGTTACAGTCACTCAAAGTTGGCATCTGACAGTTGGGCGGCCATTTTGTAAAACTTTGACCCTACGTAGCTCCGGACTCAAGGGTCGTAGAGGGTTGCCGTTTCAATATTATTGTTTGAGGGGATAAATCCTATCGTGTGCAACAGGTTTCAGCTGCTTTGGAGCTGAAAATTTTCAGGATCCTGAGGACTGCTTTGCACGAAAGTACGTATTGCGCCAAGCCAGAAAAGTCTAAACTCGAGTGTTCTGCGACCACCCAAAGCGGAGATATAACCTGTCAAAGGCTGACTTTGACAGTTGTGCCGCCATTTTGTGCAATTTTAAAATACTAATATCTTCGCAACGGAGGGTCGTAGAGCGACGGGATTTGGTCTGTGGGGTTCGGCCGGCGCTTACCTTGCGAGTGGAGTGGCTTTCAGGCATTTTCAGCTGAAAAAAATTTTTCAGCCTGAAGGGTCTGCCATCGTGTGGGTCTCGTCGAGCTCGACAAGATAAGCCCAAGCACGGGGAAATTCGGTTGAGGGGTTGCTGAGCTATCGTGTTTTAACCACTTTCTGGCCGCCATCTTGGACAGCAACCAGAAATTTTGAATCGCGATTGCTCCGGAACCCTTAGTGCTAGGTACCCCGTGTTTGGGTTCGTTGAGTTGGGCTTGGTGAGCTCTATCTACTGGTGGCATAAAACTGACTCTACATAGAGCCGCTCTACCAAGAGGCCTAAAATTGGGGTTTTTTGACAAATCAAATTGATATAGGGGTCTGTGTGATCTCTTTGTGACTGCCCGGAGCCTTTAGACTCTAGGGTAGAGTTTTGGTAGAGACATTTTAAAGCACTTTTGTGACTCTACCATAGTTTATAAGGTACTTGTGTGGTTTTATTCGTAGATTTTAGTTCTCATTTCTTTTACTCTTCTCATTTTACTTGATCGTCCCTATTGACGATCCAATTTTTGTTGACGCATACCCTCCAACATGTTCGGTTTTAGAACGCCATTAAAGGCGACCAACGGCGAGAAATCTCCGCCGAGACCTGGTGCGGTTGACCCACCAAACGTAAGACGCAGCATAGGAGAGTGGGAAGCCACAAACACGAGCCCCACCACCTCTACAGCGATAAATATGCCGCAGGCTGGCCCTGCGAAAACCAAGGCAAAGCCCACCTTGACACAGGAGAGCAAAGCGGCGACAGTGACCGCAGTGAGAAAGTCCACCGATATATGCTCACCACCAAAAGTCGTCAAATATGCGGACCGAACTGCGGAGGCCAAAGCCTGCCTAATGAAAGCAAAGCTTCATCTTAACAGCTCAAGAAACACAAAGACAGAGATTAAAAACGGTATCACTGAAGCCACAGATCGTCTTTACCAGTTGGTAAAGGAAGCTGAAGTAGAGCTTAAAGCGGCAATACAACGGGTGACCAAAGAGGGGTCGGTGGCGTTAGACCCAAAAGGCCTCACCGCAGAATCGATTTCTCCTAAAGATACTGACACAAGTAAGATCCTACTTACGATGGAACAACATAAAGAGCTCCTTATAGAAAATAACAAGAAAATAGAGGAGCTCAAGGAGAAAATCGATCGCCAAAATGTATCTCTGGATAGGGGTACTTACGCGAATGTGGCCGCAACTCGGACCGCCAACTCACTGCCAAGGCGCAGTACGTTACACTCAGTTGTGGTCACGTCCAAAAACGAGACTGAAACTGGCGATGAGGTCCTCACTAGAATTAGGGAAGCAGTAAATGCAAAAGATGGATGGATAAAGGTAGAAAAAGTGAGGAAAGCCAAGGACAGGAAAATAATAATAGGCCTGGAAACCGAAGAGGAAAGGAGCAAAATAAAGAACCGGCTTCAAAGAGAAGGAGTTGACCTTACTGTCGAGGAAGTCAAGAACAAAGACCCGCTTCTGATTTTGAAGAATGTTCTAGTGGTTAATACCGATGAAGACGTGATAAAAGCACTGAGAAATCAGAATAAGGGTGTTTTTGACGGCCTCGACAGTGGGGAAAACAGGGTAGAAATAAGGTTTAGGAAAAGGACACGCAACCCCCATATCGGCCACGTCATTATTAGCGTCTCGCCCACCATCTGGCGACGGGCTATAGAAATCGGGACCGTACATATCGACCTCCAGCGTATTAGGGTCGAGGATCAAACGCCATTAGTCCAATGCACTCGCTGCCTGGGCTTCGGGCATGGTAAGCGACTATGCAAAGAGCCTGCGGACTTATGCAGTCACTGCGGAGGTCCTCATATGAGACCAGAGTGCCCGGACTGGCTCTCAGGCTCACCACCCGCTTGCCGGAATTGCACGAAGTCGAAGGTAGAGCACGACGTGCAACACAATGCGTTCAGTCACGATTGCCCTGTACGGAAGAAATGGGATGACGTGGCCAGATCGACTGTAGCGTATTGCTAAAGGCACCCCAGTACAAATCATCCCCTATGGAGTACTACAGGCTAACCTCCAACGCAAGAAGCTAGCCACCAATGAGCTTTTGATAGAGGCTACGAAGCGCGGAATAGCGGTGGCGCTTCTTCAGGAACCGTACGTGGCTGGAGCGAAGGTAATGAGGAGTCACAGGGGCGTTCGAGTATTCCAGAACACAGGTACAGGAGATGGGACTGTCAAAGCGGCAATCGCCGTCTTTAACAGCGACTTAATAGTCAAACAGTACCCAAAACTCACCACAAACAACATCTCTGTGGTGGGGATCCAGACCAGTGCCTGGGAGATCACGCTTGTCTCCTTTTACTTTGAGCCAGACCAGCCTATCGAGCCCTATTTAGAACATCTCAAAGAAATAGGGCTCGTCGTCGGTTCCAAAAGACTAATCATTGGAGGGGACGCCAATGCAAAGAGCATATGGTGGGGTAGCCCGAAAGTCGACCCCAGGGGGGAAGAGATGGCAGGAACTCTTGGAGAGCTAAATCTAAACATACTAAATCGAGGGGAAACTCCGACCTTCGACACTATCCGAGGCGGGAAACGATACAGCAGTCACGTTGACATTACCGCTTGCTCGAATGACGTGCTGGACTTGGTAGACGACTGGAGGGTTGACGAAGGTCTCACGAGCTCGGACCACAACGGCATTATGTTTAAGATCCTCTTGCAGAAATCTAAAGGTATCAAAGTTGAAAGAACCACTCGGCAATTTAATACCAAAAAAGCAAATTGGGCCAAATTTCATGAGAAGTTTGGCCAATTGAAAATAGACCACAAATTCACTGCAGCCACAATAGATGAAATTGAAAACATTAATCAAATTGACACAGTAACTGATAATCTCACAAAGGCAATAGGGGAGGCATGCAAACAAACAATACCAACCAAAAAAGTCCAAGAGGAACTTACCTTGCCGTGGTGGTCCGAGAGACTCGCCGAGATGAAGAGGACCGTCGCTACCAAGAAGCGCAGGATCCGCTGTGCCGCCCAAATCCGGAAGTCGAAGGTCGTAGAAGAGTACCTGAAACAGAAAGAAGAGTATGAGTTAGAAGCGGCCAAAGCTCAGACCGAGAGTTGGAAGGAATTCTGTGGGAAACAGGATAGGGAAGGGGTATGGGAGGGAATATATAGGGTGATAGGTAGGACGCAGCGTAGAGAGGAGGATCTGCCATTGGAACAGAATGGCGATGTGCTGGACGCTAGGGGCTCAGTTAAATTGCTAGCGGAAACATTCTACCCAGAGGACCTCCTAGAATGTGACAATGCACATCACCGTTCCATACGAATAGAGGCTGAAAGCGTGAACTCTGGTGAACAAGATGGTCCTTGCGACCCACCGTTTACGATGGCCGAATTAAAAAGTTCAATGGAGTCCTTCAATCCGAAGAAGGCGCCGGGTTCCGATGGATTTACGGCCGATATCTGTTGCCATGCAGTGGGTAATGACCCCGAATTATTTTTAAAATTCTTAAACAAGTGCCTTGAACACCACCATTTCCCCACGTCCTGGAAACAAGCGACGGTCGTGATACTGAGGAAGCCTGGAAAAGAAAAATACTCTACCCCCAAATCGTACAGGCCGATTGGACTGCTGCCTATATTGGGGAAAATTTATGAGAAAATGTTGGTGGCCCGCCTAAGGTTCCACCTTTTACCAAGGATGAGCACCCGTCAGTACGGTTTCATGCCACAAAGGAGTACCGAAGACTCCCTCTATGCCCTCATGCAGCATGTTTACAAGAAACTGGAACAAAAAAGAATAGTTGCGCTTGTATCGTTGGACATAGAGGGAGCATTCGACAGTGCCTGGTGGCCGGCAATAAGAGTCCGCCTAGCCGAGGAGGAATGCCCCATTAACCTTAGGCGGGTCATAGACAGCTACCTCAGGAACCGAAGAGTCGCTATAAGGTACTGTGGGGAGGTGTACAGCAAGGCGACAGATATGGGCTGTGTCCAAGGCTCAATCGGGGGCCCCATCTTGTGGAACCTAGTCCTAGACCCCCTCCTGAAAGCTGCAGAGGACAGAGGGGATTATATCCAGGCGTTTGCGGACGATGTCCTCTTGGTGTTCGATGGGGAGACCGCATTAGAGGTGGAGCAGTGTGCCAATGCCGCTCTCAACCATGTTCTGGCGTGGGGTGTCGAAAATAAGTTAAAGTTTGCACCACATAAAACCACGGCTATGGTGATAACCAAGAAGCTGAAATACGACACACCACGCCTGAGGATGGGGGGGATCGACATTGGCATATCAAAAGAAATCAAGCTTCTGGGAATAACCATCGACCAAAAATTGACTTTTAATAGCCACGTCACACAAATCTGCAGGAAGGCCATATCGGTATATAAGCAGCTATGTAGAGCCGCTAAGGTCGGATGGGGGCTTCACCCAGAGGTCATCCGGATGATATATGTGGCGACCGTAGAGCCGGTAATTCTCTACCGAGCTAGCGTCTGGGCGCCGGCTGCAAAAAAGTTGGGCGTTATAAAGCAGCTAGGGACCGTCCAGCGTGGGATCGCCCAGAAGATGTGCAGAGCATATCGCACGGTCTCCCTGAACTCTGCATTAGTGCTGTCTGGGGTGCTCCCTCTCGACCTCAGAGTTCGTGAGGCGGCATCGCTGTACGAAGCTAAAAGAGGGGTGCCCCAGGCGGCACTGGGGGACAGGGAGGTCGAGCGAATGACTGCTGCGACAGAGGATCCCCATCCTGCAGCCCGTGCAATTCTGAAGTTCAACAGCCTGGTAAACCAAGAGCAATTGGACAACCTCCGAAACTTGGACGTCCGTATTTTCACGGACGGGAGCAAGATTCGAGGAGGGGTCGGGGCCTCACTGTCCATATGGAACAGTGAGGCTGAGACCAGAGCCCTCAAACTTGCTCTACCAAGTTACTGCACCGTTTACCAGGCTGAACTTCTCGCATTAACTAGGGCAACCGGGGAGATAACAAGGCTCAAGGCATCTTCTTTTGGAGTTTTCAGTGACTCAATGGCAGCTCTCCAATCAGTCACAAATCCCAGTTCGCGCCACCCTCTCGCTGTGGAATCCAGGGATAACATTAAAACTGCATCCCTCCAGAACAAATTAGTAAATTTGTTCTGGATTAAGGCACACGCAGGACTGTTGGGGAACGAGAGAGCTGACCAGCTAGCAAAAGAGGCCGCTGAGAACTCCAAAAGAAAGCCTGACTACGATCGGTGTCCGGTCTCATACATCAAGCGTAGCATACGTATGGCGACGCTTGATGAATGGAACCACAGGTACAAAACCAGTGACACCGCATCGGTCACCAAGTTATTCTTCCCGGATGTGCGAGCAGCTTATCCTACAATTCGCAGGATGGAAACAAGTGGTCTCATCACGCAGATAATGACGGGGCACGGTGGATTCTCTGAGTACTTGAACCGCTTCAAGCGCAAAGAGAGTCCATCGTGCATTTGCGATCCGGACGCAGGCGAATCGGTCCTGCATATATTATTCGACTGTCCGCAATTCGCAAAACAGCGCTTTAACGTTGAGGGCAAATTAGGTATGGCAGTAACACCGGAAAACGCAAAAAATATAATAAAGAGCAAAAATGCAGATATATTCTTAGAGTACTGTAAAAATATTGTAAAAAAGGTAATCGATCGCAATAAAACCGCATAAGTAAATATGCTATCATAATATAGTAAATTATATTAGAGGATGGCATAGTTAAAATAGGTATAAAATGTTATGCATAAAATAGAAAATAAGAAGAGTTATGTAAGAATAGAAATGTAAGCTAAAATAAGTATATATATGTAAGTAATAGGAAAGATAAGAACAGCCCCTCTGTATCCTTAATTATAGACAAAAATAAAATGTAATAGTATAAGAGTATGTAAGATTAAATATAAGATTGTAACATTAAGGTTAGACTAAAAGTAAGGCAAATGTGTAAGGAATGTGATTTATTAAAAATTAGTGTCCCTGCTTTATTGTGTACACCCTAACTGAAAGAATAAATTAAAAGTGATATGAAGTTAGTTAAACAAAAGATGATAGATGGGAATCCCACCCATAAAGACAAGAATGAGGATGAATGTAAGAAAGGTCAAGTATGAGGAATGAAAGTACGAGAGGCATAAACGCGAGAACTGGTATGAAATGGAAAGCGGACAGGCATAGGCTCCGATTATGTTGGAGGTAGAAGTAAAAAAAAAAAAAAAAAAAAAAAATCTGACCTAACATAATCTGACCTAACATAATCTGGCCAGTCCTCCCGCAGCTCTCGTGGCGTTCGGATCATTTTTAAGTCGCTCCGCGTTCAAAAATTCTAAAAAATCGGCTTTTTCACGAAAAGTTACATGTGTGATACATCGTTAGAAGCGCGCTGCTGAGACGCACGCGATAGTGAAAGTTTTATTGTGATAAAAAGAAAACTGAAAAAGTTATAAATGATAAACCGTTTCCCGAAACGTTTCGAGCTAAACGCTGCTCGATTTTGAGTGTGACACCGAAAATCGGCGAATGCAGGCGGGTGCGCGACAAAACGACCTATCCTGGGATATCATACATGGATTTTTCCGAACAGGCGTTCCGGAGAAAATTTTGAAAAACTAAAAACCACGTGCAACGTGGTCAGAGGTCCCGAGGGATGGAAAAATTTATCCTGGAAGCTACACAGACGAGGAGTCAAGGAGTTCAATCATATTAAAGAAAACTTTCAGAAAACACCGGGAAAAATATTGTTGAAGTTCCAGCCAAAATTCCAGACAAGACTCCAGAGGAAGTAAAGCGGTAACCTATATATTTTAAGGACTATAAAAATCGAGCATAAGTGTATCTAGTTATATTCTAAACAGTTAAATCGGTAAGTCAGTTTTTAAGTTATTAAAGTTTCAAAAATTCGGGGGTTGGCTTTTCCAACCCCGAAAAATCTGGAAAAAATAAAACTCTATAAAACCCTAAAAGTTGTTTTGCACCAACCGGGAGTCGAACACGGGACCGTGGAAATAAAAAAAACGCTTATATCTCGGGAACGGAGCGAGATAGCCCATTTTTGACCAAAGCCTGCATATCTATACTAGTATAGTATATGCTGAGGTACTCCTCTAGCCGTCCCCCTTCGATCCCCCCTTTTTTTTTTTTTTTTTTAGATAATAATTATTCAATTAACCCCCCCCCGCTCCCCTCTTTCCCCTTAAACACCTTCCGCGAGTCATCATTATAGTTACACACTGTACTTAGCTATATATATTTGTATCGTAAAGCCCCAAGCCACCTCCCCCCCGTTGTGGTCCGACAAAGCATCGGCGAGACAAAGGTAAGAGCGAAGTCCTTGCCGAAAAGGTGGCGGCGCCGGTGGCGGGCCCCTCTAGGACGCAGACTCAAGCACCATCGCTGAGCATGGACAGCCCGCCCCCGAAACCGACGTAACCAAACAGAATAGCCGAGGGAAGGGCATGCCTAAACAAGGCAAAGCTTCACATGGGCAATTCCAGAAACACCAAGACAGAGATAAAGGAAGGAGTCTTAGCAGCTGTTGAACGACTCTATCAGTTGCTGAAAGAGTCGGAGGCAATTAGAGGTAGAGAAAATGCTCAAAACAAGGGGCGGGATGGGAAGGTAGAGGAGGAACCTTTACACCCTCCACTTCCTTCACACCCCGCCGGCAGCCAGGAGGAAAACAAGCTGCTAAAAAAGATGGAGGAGCACCTTAAAGTTATAGCGGAAAACACCGAGAAGATGGAGGGTCTCAAAGACGTCATACTGACCCATCAGAAAGCCTTGGAGGTGACCACCTATGCGAGCGTGGTGGCTGGCGGCACCAGGGGAAAGCTCCCCGAGCAGGCCGCCCTGCACTCTGTGGTAATCACCTCCAAGGACGAAACGGAGACTGGGGACGAGGTGCTCCAAAAAATTCGGACTGTGGTGAACGCGAAGGAAGGGGGAGTGACCATAGACAGAATTAGGAAGGCCAAAGACAGAAAGGTCATCGTGGGTTGCCGAAGCGAGGAAGAGAGGCGGGTACTGAAGGAAAGAATAGAGAAAGCGGGCAGCCACCATAACGTTGACGACATAAGGAATAAGGACCCACTCTTGATACTCAAAGACGTCTTGACGTACAACAGCGACGAAGATATCCTTCTCGCTCTGAGAAATCAGAACGAGAGGATATTCAAAGACCTCGCAAGTCAGGACAACAGAGTGGAGATCCTATACAGGAAGAAAACTAGAAACAATCTCATGAACCACGTCGTCGTTAGGGTGTGTCCCAAACTATGGAACAGGATTATTGACGCAGAGACCGTGCTGATCGATCCTCAGCGCATCAGAGCCGCGGACCAGTCTCCCCTCGTCCAGTGCTCCCTATGTCTGGGGTACGGCCACGGCAGACGTTTCTGCAAAGAAACGATAGAGAAATGTAGCCACTGCGCCGGGCCCCACAAAAAATCGGAATGTCCGTACTGGCTCGACGGTGCAGCGCCGACATGCTGCAACTGCACGCACGCCAAACTGGCAAATACTCAGCATAACGCTTTCAGTCAGGACTGCCCGATAAGGAGGAAATGAGATGCGCTGGCGAGGGCCACAACAGCCTACTGCTAAGGTGGTCACGGGAAATAGAGCGCATGGGAGCGGCACCCCCACTAGTGAAATCTCGCACCTGATACTGCAGGCTAACCTGCAGAGGATGCAGCTCGCCACCAACGAACTAATGATAGAAGCGGAACGCAGGAAAGCAGCAATTGCTCTGCTCCAGGAGCCCTACGTGGGGGGCTCAAGTAGTATGAAGAACTACAGGGGAGTGAGGATCTTCCAGAACACCAACCCAGGGGAAGGTAAAGTCAAGGCAGCCATTGCGGTGTTCAACCACGACTATGACATCATGCAGGACCCGATTCTCACCACAAACAACATCGCTGTGGTGAAAATCCGAACGTTGGCCTGGGAGATCACCGTGGTATCATACTACTTTGAGCTCCGAGGAAGTGTGCGACGCAGGGGAAAGTCGCGATGCGTTGTTGGATGGAACAAGCATGTAAGTGAGGCGTACGGGGTGGCCCGGTTGAAGTTTCATGATTGGCAACGATGCGGGGGGCCTTCTACCGGCCCTGCTTATAACGAGATGTGCCAGATTAGAAGGATATTTAAGTCAAGGCTTAAGTGGTGTCAAGACCATCAGAACCAAATTAAAATGGATATCCTTGCTTCACATCATACTAGAAAAGACTTCCGTAATTTCTGGAAAGGCACTAATAAAATGGCACTTCGGCCTGGCCTCCCAGTGGGCGTCAATGGTGTGAGTGACCCTAAAGGCATTGCTGATCTCTTCCGAGAACAATTTCATGTGAAATCGCCCCTGGGGTCGCCTTCACTGGGAGTGCTTAGTGTTGAGACATGTCATGGTCAAGTGGGTACAAGAATTAGCTCAAAAAGTATAGCATGTGCTGTTAAGTCAATGTCCAGAGGCAAGTCCCCGGGCCATGACGGTCTCAGTATTGAGCATCTTCAGCAGGCTGGACATCACCTACCGAGAGTGTTGTGTGGCAATGCTTTTTAACCTCTGCATCAGTCATGCCTTTTTGCCCTCTGACCTTGTTAGAACAGTAGTAGTGCCAGTAGTTAAAAATAAAACAGGGGACCTGTCGGATAAAAATAATTATAGGCCCATCTCATTAGCGACTGTCATTGCGAAAGTGCTTGACGGTTTGCTTGACACACAGTTAAATCAATATCTACATCTGCACGATAACCAGTTCGGTTTTCGGCCAGGACTCTCCACAGAAAGTGCTATATTGTGTCTCAAGCATGCCGTCAGGTACTATACTGACAGGCACACACCTGTGTACGCGTGCTTCCTCGACTTGTCCAGGGCTTTTGATCAGGTCTCCTATGACATTCTTTGGAACAAGTTGAAGGAGATTAACTTTCCCAAGGAACTTATAAACTTATTTAAATGTTGGTATGGGGGTCAGGTCAACATTGTTAAGTGGGCCGGGTCGCAGTCAGAACCTTATGGGTTGGAGTGCGGGGTGAGGCAGGGGATTGAGCTCCCCCGCACTTTTCAACCTATATGTGAACGCTCTGATTGTAGCGCTCAGCAGTCATCATGTCGGCTGCCACATTGATGGAGTTTGCCTAAATAATCTTAGCTATGCGGACGACATGGTGCTGCTGAGCGCATCGGTTTGTGGTATGAGAACATTGTTGCAGATTTGTGAGACGTATGCACAAGAACATGGTCTTAAATATAATGTGGCGAAAAGTCAGTTCATGGTTTTTGAGGCTGGCTCTAAATGTCCTATAGCAGTACCTCCCATCAAACTGTACGGGGTTCCCTTGGTCAGAGTGGATCATTTCAAATACTTGGGGCATGTAGTAACAGCCAGTCTCAAAGATGATGCTGATATCGAGAGAGCGGAGGGCCTTGGCTGTAAGAGGTAACATGATAGCTCGCAGGTTTGCGCGTTGTTCAGGGTCGGTCAAGCAGACCCTTTTCAGGGCTTATTGTACCTCTCTGTACACGTGCAGCTGTGGGTAAATCACACTCAAAAAGTATACGAAGCCCTCCGCATCCAATATAACAACGCATTCAGAGCGCTTATGGGGCTGCCGCGACATTGTAGTGCCTCGGGCATGTTCGCCGTCGCTAACGTCGACTGCTTTTATGCTACGATGCGTAAGCGAAGCGCGTCCCTCGTACGCAGAGTTCGCGGCAGCTCCAACAGCGTGCTGATGATGATAGCCGACAGGCTCGACTGTCCATACATCAGACGCTGCAGTGACTTGCACGTCACCTACAGTTGTCGGCTGTCAATGTAAATGTTTTGTGTGGTTATTGTTTTGTGTTGTACCTATTGTAATGTAATGTGTTACTTATGAAACTAATAGTGACATCTGAGTACCTAGTGTTATTGTTTGATTATTTATTTTAATTTGATTTGTTTTGCTTTCATTTAATTTGATTTATTCTGTTTCTATCACATCTGATTTGTATTGATTTTATTTCATTTTAATTTTATCTGATTTTATTTGATTTTATACATGTGCTATTTATGGGTGTAATTTACCTGAAATAAATGAATTTATTATTTATAAACGAAAAGCGCTCAATTAAGCGCGCTTAAAATTATAAGCATTTAAGCACGCTTAAAAGTTTAAGCGTTATACGCTTTTCACTTAAAAAAGTGATCACGCTTTTTCGGCAAACGACATGACGACGTTTCAAGTTTCTCATTAAACAAAGATGCACGCCATCTATGAGCACGCTTATGAAGCACGTGACAGTATCAAATGTTTCAAAGCTTTTGTCACTAGAGCCAGCACCTCATTCGTTTAATATGCGATCAAAAAGCGTTGCACACTATAATTTTTAATTGAGTTGGTTAATCAGACGCTTTTTTCGTTTACGTTTAAACGAAAGTCTAGTACGCTTTTAACTGTGGGGGTAAGTGTGCATTAATTTTGGTGCACGGACTGCGGTGGGCTTGCTTGCTTGATTGTTGGTGTTGTTGTGTGTTTGTCACGTTTGTTTATTTAATTTCAAAGTTTGTAAATATTAATTTAAGTTTTGTACATGTAACATTTAGTGTTCGTTTTTTTAATCATGTCGAAAAACTGCCAGACAGTCCTAAGCCTGTTAAGTACGTAGGAAAGTTCGTTGATTCCTTAAAAACAGAATAAAGTAAGTTAACATTTTTGTCTGATGCTATAACTGCACATCCGCAGGAATTATTTTATATCGAGCTATTAAGTTTCTGTAACGAGCAATCCTGAGTCTGTGCGGATACAAAGAAGTTAGGATACGATATAAGCTACTATACCTTCATTAGCGAGGCTCATGGCTGTAGGAGGTGGTTAGACCATTGTGTGGTCTCGTCGTCTGCCTGGCAGACAATTGTTAGTGTAGGTATTGATGAAGATGTTTATGTGTCTGATCACTTACCTATATATATTGTATGCAACTTAGATGTAGTTAGGCCAAAGTTGGCGACCGGGGCTGCACCACGCAATACTGTTGTCTGGGGCGTCAGAAATAAAAATGAAATCGAGAATTATCGTCTCCTGTGTTCTGATAAGCTGAGAGAGATAGACTTCCCACAGGAGTTTGCGGTGTGCAGTCATGGGTCATGCAACTTGGATGATCACAAAATTATCCTTGATAAGCTGTACAAGACTATTGTAAATGTCCTTTGTACGGCAGCGAGGGAATCTAAGGAAGTACGACAGAGACCTAAGCGGGGTAGTCCGCTATGCGGGTGGAACAAACATGTTCGAGACGCTCACTGAGAGGCCAGGCTTAGTTTCCAAAACTGGGTTTTGACTGATCGACCAACCTCTGGTCCTGTTTACAATCAAATGTATGAGACGCGTAAAATTTTCAAAGGCCGGCTAAAGTACTGTCAAAATAGGCAAGAGCAAATTAAGATGGACGTATCGGCAGAACAGCGAGCCAATAACAATTTCTGTGCATTTTGGAAGTCCACAGGTAGGCTGGAGGCTAGGCCTGGTCTCGCGGCGGAAGTGGCAGGGGTTACTGACCATGGGGACATTGCTAATCTATTTAGGGACCATTTCACAGTAAGGTCTCCACTTGGCCCCTCTGTGTCGGGAAGTGGCTTTGTGTCTCATGACCGAGGGGACGAGCCGCTACTGCGCTTCACCACGAAGCAGGTAAGGTCGGTGATAAAGAGTATGAGTAGAGGCAAATCCCCTGGTCATGATGGGCTTAGCATACAACATTTTAAATATGCGGGCACGCATATGCCGAGGGTCCTGTCCTTGTTCTATACGATGTGTCTCAGCCATTCGTATTTACCGGCTGACTTAATAAAGACCATTGTTGTACCAGTCGTGAAGAATAGGACAGGAGACATCTCAGACATAGGCAATTATCGCCCGATCTCTCTTGCTACTGTTGCGGCTAAGGTGTTGGACAGTATGCTTGACTCTTGTTTGGCAAAATATATAAAGTTGCATGATGCACAGTTTGGGTTTTGTCCTGGACTATCTACCGAGAGTGCTATCCTAAGTGTCAAGCATACTGTCAAATACTACACTGATCGTAAGACGCCGGTGTACGCCTGCTTCCTTGATCTCTCCAAGGCTTTCGATCTCGTCTCCTATGATGTGCTCTGGAGTAAATTGAGGAGCAGGGGTATACCGGAGGAACTGCTCAGTATATGTCAGTTTTGTTATCGTAGCAAGACGAACCGTGTTAGATGGTCTAATGCGCTCTCGGAATCATATGGATTGGAGTGCGGGGTGAGGCAGGGTGGTTTGTCGTCTCCCCGGCTCTTCAATCTATATGTTAATGATCTCATTGACGAGCTTAGCAGCATGCGTGTCGGATGCAGGTTAAATGGTGTTAACTGTAACAACATCAGTTATGCGGACGACATGGTGCTGCTGGGCCCGTCGCCAGGTGCGATCATGGAGCTGCTCAAAGTGTGTGAGACCTACGCTGCTGCACATGGACTGGTCTACAATGCCAAAAAATGTGAATACATGGTCTTTGAGGTCGCTGGTAAGCGCCGGGAGGATGCCCTCGAGCTAGTCATAAACGGTACGCCAATACGTAGAGTCACAAAGTTGAAATATCTTGGGCATTTTCTTACCGACGACCTCAGTGACCATGGTGACATTGAGAGGGAGCGCAGAGCTCTAGCGGTCAGGGGTAATATGTTGGCATGAAGATTTGCTCGGTGTACAGACCAAGTAAAGATTACCCTTTTTAAAGCCTACTGTCAGAGTTTTTACACCGGTAGTCTTTGGGTCAACTACTCGAAAAGATCGCTGGATGCTCTGCGCGTCCAGTATAATAATGTTTTTAGGATGATGTTGCGACTGCCTCGTTTTTGCAGTGGCTCAGAAATGTTCGCGGTAAGGCATACCGATGGGTTTCATGCCGTCATCTGCAAAAAAACGGCCTCACTCCTGAGCAGAATAAGAGGCAGTCGCAATAGCATCCTGAGGGCTGTGGCGACTGATACCTCCTCCGCCATAATAAGGCAATTTGTGCGCAGACTTATTCCATAGTTTTCTGGTCGTCGTTTTCATGTCGTCTTTTAGTTTTAAGTTACTAACAATAGTATTTTAAGTGCAAAACTGTTTTTACTGTTTACTAACAGTTTATGGATCTCATAGTTGTCCGAAACAAAATGTTTTATTATTATTATTTATTATAAGTTTTAATTACAAATTTAATTAAACGACAACGAAATCCGCATTAAGCAGACAGAACGCTTTGCGCTTTTCGTTGTCGTCAAAACGTAACAATTTCACGCGTATACTTCAACGTTTAACCCTTAATTTTGAAATGTATCTTTAAAGATACAGCAACTTTAAAAAAATCTGTAACCTTAAATAATTATATTTTTTTGAATCAATCGATTTGATCTTAAAGTTTGACTGAGCGCATCACTAGAAAAACTAAGTCTATCGCATTTTCATAGACATATATACAGGATTATTTTTTAAGGAGTGCGCAAAAAAATTGTGGAGGTTCAGTATTAGTAATAGAACACATTTCCATTATTTTTTCAAAACTTTTTTAAATTTTTTTATCCGTCATTTTATTAGCAAAATATGGACACTGTCTATTCGTAATGTAAACAATAGGCGCGCGCGCACGTTGGTGCACGTGCCGTAAGTAGTGGGTTTTACCCCGATGCAAAAGATGGTAGATGGTAGTGGTATTAGGGGTAGGGGCGGTGTGGTGCCGGGTGCGCGAGTCACGACGCGACAGTCTGCTGACGCATGCGCTATCGTGACCTCGCGTCCGCTTTCCCTCGCAAGCCCCGTGCCGCGCGTGTGTCGTACTCGTAACCTACCGGTCACGATGTCAGAATTTAGCAACCGCGAGTTTTATGAGATGGTGCTAGTGTATTTATTAAGTGGTGAAAGTTTACGAGCAGCTCGCAGAATGTATGCGACGGAGAGCGTACCGTGAATGCGAGCCCATGGTGGTATCCTTAACCCCGTGGTCCGACCGTCAGTTCAGGACCCCGAACCACGCACAAGGGTCTGGCAGACCAAAATACAGTGATTAGTGACATAATAGTGTGTAAGCAATTATTTTTAATTAACAATTTTAGCGAATAGGTTACTTTTGATTGAACATTATTGTAAATACAGTGTAAACTCCATGTAACGTCACTCGATTTGACGAAAAACTCCCTAAAGCGTCGAAATCATTCGTCTTTGGTTGGTTTAGCTTGTTTTCCATACAATAATACACTCCATATAGCATTACACCCACTCTCAATGACGACAACAATTAAGTAATAAAAAGTACCTTTTAAGTTGCCAAAATTAGTGAGAACCGTGCAGCTGTGTACGTTCTTTTGTCGCTTTATTTACCCCGTAATAAACTCGACTGTCGGCATCATGCAAACCAAACTTTCTAAGAAATTCATTCTTTTGTTTACAAATTGGAAGATTATTTTTTTATGTACAGACGCCAGCACATCAAGCTATTACAATCTGTCAGATTTCTTAAATAGCTTTTCAACTTTATCGCTAAAGCATAAGGTTCAAAGTTGATTGGGAAAATCTGACAGTTTCGGGTAGCTTGATGTGCTGGCGTCTGTACATAAGTACTAGCTTGAAATAATTTTTTACGTTTCATAATTCTGGTTTTTCTTCTTTCCATTTAAAGAGTTTACAGTGTACTTAGTGATTCCAATTTTTTTAAATACCTAAAGCCCTAATGCAGAAGTATGCATGTAATGTCAATAATTTTAATTTTATTAAGTTTTTAAAAGTGTCATAATTTTATTGCTTTACGTTCTGCATTTTGATGGCTTAAGCCCATGAAAGTATGAAGGAAAAATTGGAATTACTCTTCAAAACTTCACATCACGGCCTAATCTTAAAAAAGTCTAGTTCGAACCTGATAAATTCAGCGATCTGCCGGTCGATTCTGTAAAAATCTCACTGTGAAATCATAAGTGAAGTCAGCACTTAATAGTGTTAATCCCTAGCGAATGACAGCTCACTCCACGCTCACTTCACCCAAGCTTTCACGGTGAGATGGTTACAGAATCGCACGGCTGTACAGTACGTTTCAAATAAGAATAGGATCGACTTAGCGCGATGTTGTGATGTCATAGCTGTCAAATCGAATAAATTGGCTAGGGTGAGCAAAACAAGATATTTTTTAAACAACATTTATTTACGAATCATGAACGAAGATTTTTTGATCACAATTTAGGTATTCAATTCCGATCATGTCTGCATCACTGTTTGAGTGGTCATCGTCGTTGTCATCACTATTATTATCATAACTGCTGCTTTCCCCTATAAAATAAAACATGGATTAATGTAGGTATTTAATATTTTATTTCACCAACTGCTATTTAAAATAAAAATAGACATTCTGTTACCTGTATTTATAATAAATCTAAAGTTATCATCGTCTTCAAATATCTCTCGTTGCCAGTATTCATTTTCTATTCTTTTGACGTGGCTAATTTTTGTTCCAATCGTCGCACGTAATTGAAGCAATTGCTTCTATGTCAGACTCTCAATTTCAATTTTGAGTTGCCTAACGTAGTTATGACTAACTTTTCGATGTTTTTTTCACTTTGATTTAACTAAGACTCGGTTAAACAAAAAAAAAAAGAACATTTTGCAAACCGTACTTTTCAATCAACATTTGACAGAAAGAGGTCATTGACATTCCTATTCTTATTTGAATCGCATTGTACCTACATTGTAACCCACGGAAATACCTACTAAGCCTGTGAACGAAAAACGAACGAGCGCACAGCTGATAAGTAGGTACTTATGCGCGCGCGTTTCACTGCGTCACGCGCCGGCGAGTAGCCATGAAGTCAATTTGAAAATAGACATCTTTCGTTATTGATAACTTAATTTTTTTGTACTAAGACATATCAAAATAAAAAATGGGTGTTTAATAAAACTCATCTAAGTTTATTTTGTCAAAGTTTGCGCACTGCATAAAAAATATTCCTGTATATGGACTGGAAATACCTACGAAAAAAGGGTGCCTACCTACAACTCATATTGTCTCAAAAAATGGCTGCCATTGCTAGGGTTGTATCAATCAAGGAACATTGGTGTTACTATAACGAGTATCGATACTAAATACGAGTCGTACTAGTTATCACGTTTGGATCATAATATAGTATACTAACTTATAGTCCGTTCTAAGGTTGCCTACTTTATAGTAACGTATCCTAGTTTATTTTCGATAAACATACTTTATAATTTTGCATAAAAATACAGTATGCGAAAATACTTTATTTCTAATCTTTTGTTATGCGTAAAAGACTCATATGAACTATTTATCGATAGGTACAGACGCCAGCACATCAAGCTACCCGAAACTGTCAAATTATCGCAATCAACTTTCTTCCCTGAAAATAAAATTAATGCCAAGTGTTTTTTCGGCACAGAATTAAAAAACACCTTTTAATTGCATCACGTTTACGTATTAAAGTGAAGGAAAACAGCGTGAAGAGATATGTATCCATATGCCCAAAAACAGGTGCTTTCGCATATTATACCTTTATTATTATACCTATTATACCTTATAATATGTATGTATTTAGAAATATATATGTATGTTTATCAGCTGTCTTAGTACTCATAGCACAAGCTCTGCTTAGTTTGGGACTAGATGGCGTTGTGTGAAAGTTGTGGAATATGATTTATTTATTTATTATTATTTTTATATATGTAATTAATATATATCTATTTATTTATTTCAGGCAAAACGGCCAGGCTATTATTAATCAATCATTTTAATACACATTTACCAAAAATGCTGTGGGAACAGAGTTATCATGTAATCTCATTACATCAAGTGTTCTATTGAAACAGCTTTCTTCAAAGTGAAGTGAACAGAGATTCTTTATGTCGGGGATTAATATTTTCTTCACCAATAGCCTCTAACCACTTTTTCTTTAGTCCTTCCTTTTTAGGAAACCTATAAAAAGTGCAAGTATTTTTATCAATAAATAATTTTGGTTATATTATATTAGCATATGAAACTAAAATCAATAGGAAACGTCAGAAGCTATGTGCACGGTTCCAATTGGTGGTTTCTATGGAGAAGAGTCGGCAAGAAACTCCACGGTTACTCAAAATAATTGGCTTTTACAATGTTAATAGGTAGGGGAGGACAGTGTTGGCCTGTCAACAAGTACCAGGTACTTAAAAAAAATAGAAGACATTGTAAAAGCCAATTGTTTTTAAAAGAGTAACCGTGGAGTTTCTCGCTGGTTCTTCTGCATAGGAAACCACCATTTGGAACCGTGCATCTAGCTTCTGACGTTTCATAAGTGCCCATGTAGGTTTATGTGAAAGAAAATATTTTGATTTTGGTGCTGTGAACCACGGGCCGGACCTAGCAAGGTCAATCGGAGCTAATAAGACGCAGGACTATTTATGTTAACATAGCAGAATATACCGATATCTTTCCAGCGGAGGAACTAGTTCCGGAAACTATTAGGCAACGGTACAACACTATTCTATTATGACATATTATTGTAAACAAACGAATGAATTAACAAAATAATAAAAAGGTCTGTTATACGGAAATTCACCCAAATATCAATACTTTAGCCATAAATTCATGATCGCGTTACAATTATATCATCGAATGTCTATTATTGTATGTGTTATTGCATGAAAACCGGCTACTAACCTGTGCAAAGAAAGTTGAGGTTGATTTTCATTCTTCCTTGCACCACACTTCACAATACAACACACAGGCATGTTGAATTGCTGTTTTTCAACATTTACATGCAGTTTTAAAGGTAAAGTCCTCGTAATTTTCTCGCAAATCTCAATAATACAAAAAATAAACAACCATTTGACAGCTGAACTACCACGAAACTTGGCGACAAAGATGGCTGCTCTGGCACCTACCTACAACCGTGTATAGAATAACAGGGCATCTCCTGTTATATCCCATCTCAATGCGCATTTTCAACAACTGCACATCCCTACTTACGTCAAACTCAAGAAATGCCGAACACGAGGAGGAACAAAGCGTGTGCGTTCGCGCAGCGGAATGTTGTTGAATTTAAAGATTTTAATTATACAGATATTTAGTGTATGACGTCGTATAATTGTGTATGGTAAAAAAAAATTTGTGCACGCAGCCATTGTGGAGAAATTCACCAAAAACTGATTCCGCTGGGCGAACGTTGTCCTGGCGGAACTTTTTTTAATCCATAGACTTTAGAAGAAAAGAGATGTGTCCAAAAATTAGTGTGTATTTGTGTGTAATTGTGTATGTATGAATAAAATTAGTGCATGCATAAACTTCGGAGAAATTCAAGTTTCCGCTGCGCGAACGTTTGGCCATTAGCTAGTTTTCATATAAAGCGCTTACATAGAGAGCTGTAGATTTTTACATACGTTGTTTTGAATTTGTTTATATTTGTTTAAAAAACAGATTTAGAAAAAATCGTAGGGCTTAAAAGATAAAAATATAAACGTAAAATACGCTTATTAGGTCTTAGTTCTTAAAGTATGCACTTTGGGGTCTAGATTTTCACGTTTATGCAAACCTTGTAAGTGTCTGCAACATGTTGCCAAGTATCAATGATGTTCCGTTAGTAATTAAAGAGTTATAGGACAATTTACCATGAATAGATCACTGTTTACAAAGCAGTCAAATATCACGACGTTCTAAAGGAATTGCATGGTAAAATGTATGCTAATAATTAGTGTATTCATTCAACTATTCACATGCAAAATTTCATGTCATTAAATTCAGTAATTAAAGAAATACAATTATAATACTGACGAAGCATCGAAAACCTACATAACCCGACCAAGTTCGGATGGCTACAAAAAAGCGGCCGTGCAATATATTTAGATAACATCCCAAAATTTGCAGTATAATACCGGTATTGAATTGGTATAGGTGATAACACAATTGTTGTTTCGATATAATTTATAGGTCATTTATTTTTGTACACCTACTTTTTTAAATGTATTTGACTATGACATAAAGTAGGTACTATTTACGTAGGTACTTTATTTAAGTATGCGCTTGAGACTTGAGAAATAATCTAGATATATTATTTAAGACAAATAAAATTCATACAGCTAATTTCTATTGAAGATTTCACGGATCAGGATTCTAACTATAGACCCCTTAGGGAAGTTAAATAATTACCACATGTAAGTACTACTGTTTAGGTAAATATTTATCATATTGTAGCTTATTACACTATTTAACCAATGGACTAGACATGCACGGTACAAATCGGCTTTTTCACGAAAAGTTACATGTGTGATACATCGTTAGAAGCGCGCTGCTGAGACGCACGCGATAGTGAAAGTTTTATTGTGATAAAAAGAAAACTGAAAAAGTTATAAATGATAAACCGTTTCCCGAAACGTTTCGAGCTAAACGCTGCTCGATTTTGAGTGTGACACCGAAAATCGGCGAATGCAGGCGGGTGCGCGACAAAACGACCTATCCTGGGATATCATACATGGATTTTTCCGAACAGGCGTTCCGGAGAAAATTTTGAAAAACTAAAAACCACGTGCAACGTGGTCAGAGGTCCCGAGGGATGGAAAAATTTATCCTGGAAGCTACACAGACGAGGAGTCAAGGAGTTCAATCATATTAAAGAAAACTTTCAGAAAACACCGGGAAAAATATTGTTGAAGTTCCAGCCAAAATTCCAGACAAGACTCCAGAGGAAGTAAAGCGGTAACCTATATATTTTAAGGACTATAAAAATCGAGCATAAGTGTATCTAGTTATATTCTAAACAGTTAAATCGGTAAGTCAGTTTTTAAGTTATTAAAGTTTCAAAAATTCGGGGGTTGGCTTTTCCAACCCCGAAAAATCTGGAAAAAATAAAACTCTATAAAACCCTAAAAGTTGTTTTGCACCAACCGGGAGTCGAACACGGGACCGTGGAAATAAAAAAAACGCTTATATCTCGGGAACGGAGCGAGATAGCCCATTTTTGACCAAAGCCTGCATATCTATACTAGTATAGTATATGCTGAGGTACTCCTCTAGCCGTCCCCCTTCGATCCCCCCTTTTTTTTTTTTTTTTTTAGATAATAATTATTCAATTAACCCCCCCCCGCTCCCCTCTTTCCCCTTAAACACCTTCCGCGAGTCATCATTATAGTTACACACTGTACTTAGCTATATATATTTGTATCGTAAAGCCCCAAGCCACCTCCCCCCCGTTGTGGTCCGACAAAGCATCGGCGAGACAAAGGTAAGAGCGAAGTCCTTGCCGAAAAGGTGGCGGCGCCGGTGGCGGGCCCCTCTAGGACGCAGACTCAAGCACCATCGCTGAGCATGGACAGCCCGCCCCCGAAACCGACGTAACCAAACAGAATAGCCGAGGGAAGGGCATGCCTAAACAAGGCAAAGCTTCACATGGGCAATTCCAGAAACACCAAGACAGAGATAAAGGAAGGAGTCTTAGCAGCTGTTGAACGACTCTATCAGTTGCTGAAAGAGTCGGAGGCAATTAGAGGTAGAGAAAATGCTCAAAACAAGGGGCGGGATGGGAAGGTAGAGGAGGAACCTTTACACCCTCCACTTCCTTCACACCCCGCCGGCAGCCAGGAGGAAAACAAGCTGCTAAAAAAGATGGAGGAGCACCTTAAAGTTATAGCGGAAAACACCGAGAAGATGGAGGGTCTCAAAGACGTCATACTGACCCATCAGAAAGCCTTGGAGGTGACCACCTATGCGAGCGTGGTGGCTGGCGGCACCAGGGGAAAGCTCCCCGAGCAGGCCGCCCTGCACTCTGTGGTAATCACCTCCAAGGACGAAACGGAGACTGGGGACGAGGTGCTCCAAAAAATTCGGACTGTGGTGAACGCGAAGGAAGGGGGAGTGACCATAGACAGAATTAGGAAGGCCAAAGACAGAAAGGTCATCGTGGGTTGCCGAAGCGAGGAAGAGAGGCGGGTACTGAAGGAAAGAATAGAGAAAGCGGGCAGCCACCATAACGTTGACGACATAAGGAATAAGGACCCACTCTTGATACTCAAAGACGTCTTGACGTACAACAGCGACGAAGATATCCTTCTCGCTCTGAGAAATCAGAACGAGAGGATATTCAAAGACCTCGCAAGTCAGGACAACAGAGTGGAGATCCTATACAGGAAGAAAACTAGAAACAATCTCATGAACCACGTCGTCGTTAGGGTGTGTCCCAAACTATGGAACAGGATTATTGACGCAGAGACCGTGCTGATCGATCCTCAGCGCATCAGAGCCGCGGACCAGTCTCCCCTCGTCCAGTGCTCCCTATGTCTGGGGTACGGCCACGGCAGACGTTTCTGCAAAGAAACGATAGAGAAATGTAGCCACTGCGCCGGGCCCCACAAAAAATCGGAATGTCCGTACTGGCTCGACGGTGCAGCGCCGACATGCTGCAACTGCACGCACGCCAAACTGGCAAATACTCAGCATAACGCTTTCAGTCAGGACTGCCCGATAAGGAGGAAATGAGATGCGCTGGCGAGGGCCACAACAGCCTACTGCTAAGGTGGTCACGGGAAATAGAGCGCATGGGAGCGGCACCCCCACTAGTGAAATCTCGCACCTGATACTGCAGGCTAACCTGCAGAGGATGCAGCTCGCCACCAACGAACTAATGATAGAAGCGGAACGCAGGAAAGCAGCAATTGCTCTGCTCCAGGAGCCCTACGTGGGGGGCTCAAGTAGTATGAAGAACTACAGGGGAGTGAGGATCTTCCAGAACACCAACCCAGGGGAAGGTAAAGTCAAGGCAGCCATTGCGGTGTTCAACCACGACTATGACATCATGCAGGACCCGATTCTCACCACAAACAACATCGCTGTGGTGAAAATCCGAACGTTGGCCTGGGAGATCACCGTGGTATCATACTACTTTGAGCTCCGAGGAAGTGTGCGACGCAGGGGAAAGTCGCGATGCGTTGTTGGATGGAACAAGCATGTAAGTGAGGCGTACGGGGTGGCCCGGTTGAAGTTTCATGATTGGCAACGATGCGGGGGGCCTTCTACCGGCCCTGCTTATAACGAGATGTGCCAGATTAGAAGGATATTTAAGTCAAGGCTTAAGTGGTGTCAAGACCATCAGAACCAAATTAAAATGGATATCCTTGCTTCACATCATACTAGAAAAGACTTCCGTAATTTCTGGAAAGGCACTAATAAAATGGCACTTCGGCCTGGCCTCCCAGTGGGCGTCAATGGTGTGAGTGACCCTAAAGGCATTGCTGATCTCTTCCGAGAACAATTTCATGTGAAATCGCCCCTGGGGTCGCCTTCACTGGGAGTGCTTAGTGTTGAGACATGTCATGGTCAAGTGGGTACAAGAATTAGCTCAAAAAGTATAGCATGTGCTGTTAAGTCAATGTCCAGAGGCAAGTCCCCGGGCCATGACGGTCTCAGTATTGAGCATCTTCAGCAGGCTGGACATCACCTACCGAGAGTGTTGTGTGGCAATGCTTTTTAACCTCTGCATCAGTCATGCCTTTTTGCCCTCTGACCTTGTTAGAACAGTAGTAGTGCCAGTAGTTAAAAATAAAACAGGGGACCTGTCGGATAAAAATAATTATAGGCCCATCTCATTAGCGACTGTCATTGCGAAAGTGCTTGACGGTTTGCTTGACACACAGTTAAATCAATATCTACATCTGCACGATAACCAGTTCGGTTTTCGGCCAGGACTCTCCACAGAAAGTGCTATATTGTGTCTCAAGCATGCCGTCAGGTACTATACTGACAGGCACACACCTGTGTACGCGTGCTTCCTCGACTTGTCCAGGGCTTTTGATCAGGTCTCCTATGACATTCTTTGGAACAAGTTGAAGGAGATTAACTTTCCCAAGGAACTTATAAACTTATTTAAATGTTGGTATGGGGGTCAGGTCAACATTGTTAAGTGGGCCGGGTCGCAGTCAGAACCTTATGGGTTGGAGTGCGGGGTGAGGCAGGGGATTGAGCTCCCCCGCACTTTTCAACCTATATGTGAACGCTCTGATTGTAGCGCTCAGCAGTCATCATGTCGGCTGCCACATTGATGGAGTTTGCCTAAATAATCTTAGCTATGCGGACGACATGGTGCTGCTGAGCGCATCGGTTTGTGGTATGAGAACATTGTTGCAGATTTGTGAGACGTATGCACAAGAACATGGTCTTAAATATAATGTGGCGAAAAGTCAGTTCATGGTTTTTGAGGCTGGCTCTAAATGTCCTATAGCAGTACCTCCCATCAAACTGTACGGGGTTCCCTTGGTCAGAGTGGATCATTTCAAATACTTGGGGCATGTAGTAACAGCCAGTCTCAAAGATGATGCTGATATCGAGAGAGCGGAGGGCCTTGGCTGTAAGAGGTAACATGATAGCTCGCAGGTTTGCGCGTTGTTCAGGGTCGGTCAAGCAGACCCTTTTCAGGGCTTATTGTACCTCTCTGTACACGTGCAGCTGTGGGTAAATCACACTCAAAAAGTATACGAAGCCCTCCGCATCCAATATAACAACGCATTCAGAGCGCTTATGGGGCTGCCGCGACATTGTAGTGCCTCGGGCATGTTCGCCGTCGCTAACGTCGACTGCTTTTATGCTACGATGCGTAAGCGAAGCGCGTCCCTCGTACGCAGAGTTCGCGGCAGCTCCAACAGCGTGCTGATGATGATAGCCGACAGGCTCGACTGTCCATACATCAGACGCTGCAGTGACTTGCACGTCACCTACAGTTGTCGGCTGTCAATGTAAATGTTTTGTGTGGTTATTGTTTTGTGTTGTACCTATTGTAATGTAATGTGTTACTTATGAAACTAATAGTGACATCTGAGTACCTAGTGTTATTGTTTGATTATTTATTTTAATTTGATTTGTTTTGCTTTCATTTAATTTGATTTATTCTGTTTCTATCACATCTGATTTGTATTGATTTTATTTCATTTTAATTTTATCTGATTTTATTTGATTTTATACATGTGCTATTTATGGGTGTAATTTACCTGAAATAAATGAATTTATTATTTATAAACGAAAAGCGCTCAATTAAGCGCGCTTAAAATTATAAGCATTTAAGCACGCTTAAAAGTTTAAGCGTTATACGCTTTTCACTTAAAAAAGTGATCACGCTTTTTCGGCAAACGACATGACGACGTTTCAAGTTTCTCATTAAACAAAGATGCACGCCATCTATGAGCACGCTTATGAAGCACGTGACAGTATCAAATGTTTCAAAGCTTTTGTCACTAGAGCCAGCACCTCATTCGTTTAATATGCGATCAAAAAGCGTTGCACACTATAATTTTTAATTGAGTTGGTTAATCAGACGCTTTTTTCGTTTACGTTTAAACGAAAGTCTAGTACGCTTTTAACTGTGGGGGTAAGTGTGCATTAATTTTGGTGCACGGACTGCGGTGGGCTTGCTTGCTTGATTGTTGGTGTTGTTGTGTGTTTGTCACGTTTGTTTATTTAATTTCAAAGTTTGTAAATATTAATTTAAGTTTTGTACATGTAACATTTAGTGTTCGTTTTTTTAATCATGTCGAAAAACTGCCAGACAGTCCTAAGCCTGTTAAGTACGTAGGAAAGTTCGTTGATTCCTTAAAAACAGAATAAAGTAAGTTAACATTTTTGTCTGATGCTATAACTGCACATCCGCAGGAATTATTTTATATCGAGCTATTAAGTTTCTGTAACGAGCAATCCTGAGTCTGTGCGGATACAAAGAAGTTAGGATACGATATAAGCTACTATACCTTCATTAGCGAGGCTCATGGCTGTAGGAGGTGGTTAGACCATTGTGTGGTCTCGTCGTCTGCCTGGCAGACAATTGTTAGTGTAGGTATTGATGAAGATGTTTATGTGTCTGATCACTTACCTATATATATTGTATGCAACTTAGATGTAGTTAGGCCAAAGTTGGCGACCGGGGCTGCACCACGCAATACTGTTGTCTGGGGCGTCAGAAATAAAAATGAAATCGAGAATTATCGTCTCCTGTGTTCTGATAAGCTGAGAGAGATAGACTTCCCACAGGAGTTTGCGGTGTGCAGTCATGGGTCATGCAACTTGGATGATCACAAAATTATCCTTGATAAGCTGTACAAGACTATTGTAAATGTCCTTTGTACGGCAGCGAGGGAATCTAAGGAAGTACGACAGAGACCTAAGCGGGGTAGTCCGCTATGCGGGTGGAACAAACATGTTCGAGACGCTCACTGAGAGGCCAGGCTTAGTTTCCAAAACTGGGTTTTGACTGATCGACCAACCTCTGGTCCTGTTTACAATCAAATGTATGAGACGCGTAAAATTTTCAAAGGCCGGCTAAAGTACTGTCAAAATAGGCAAGAGCAAATTAAGATGGACGTATCGGCAGAACAGCGAGCCAATAACAATTTCTGTGCATTTTGGAAGTCCACAGGTAGGCTGGAGGCTAGGCCTGGTCTCGCGGCGGAAGTGGCAGGGGTTACTGACCATGGGGACATTGCTAATCTATTTAGGGACCATTTCACAGTAAGGTCTCCACTTGGCCCCTCTGTGTCGGGAAGTGGCTTTGTGTCTCATGACCGAGGGGACGAGCCGCTACTGCGCTTCACCACGAAGCAGGTAAGGTCGGTGATAAAGAGTATGAGTAGAGGCAAATCCCCTGGTCATGATGGGCTTAGCATACAACATTTTAAATATGCGGGCACGCATATGCCGAGGGTCCTGTCCTTGTTCTATACGATGTGTCTCAGCCATTCGTATTTACCGGCTGACTTAATAAAGACCATTGTTGTACCAGTCGTGAAGAATAGGACAGGAGACATCTCAGACATAGGCAATTATCGCCCGATCTCTCTTGCTACTGTTGCGGCTAAGGTGTTGGACAGTATGCTTGACTCTTGTTTGGCAAAATATATAAAGTTGCATGATGCACAGTTTGGGTTTTGTCCTGGACTATCTACCGAGAGTGCTATCCTAAGTGTCAAGCATACTGTCAAATACTACACTGATCGTAAGACGCCGGTGTACGCCTGCTTCCTTGATCTCTCCAAGGCTTTCGATCTCGTCTCCTATGATGTGCTCTGGAGTAAATTGAGGAGCAGGGGTATACCGGAGGAACTGCTCAGTATATGTCAGTTTTGTTATCGTAGCAAGACGAACCGTGTTAGATGGTCTAATGCGCTCTCGGAATCATATGGATTGGAGTGCGGGGTGAGGCAGGGTGGTTTGTCGTCTCCCCGGCTCTTCAATCTATATGTTAATGATCTCATTGACGAGCTTAGCAGCATGCGTGTCGGATGCAGGTTAAATGGTGTTAACTGTAACAACATCAGTTATGCGGACGACATGGTGCTGCTGGGCCCGTCGCCAGGTGCGATCATGGAGCTGCTCAAAGTGTGTGAGACCTACGCTGCTGCACATGGACTGGTCTACAATGCCAAAAAATGTGAATACATGGTCTTTGAGGTCGCTGGTAAGCGCCGGGAGGATGCCCTCGAGCTAGTCATAAACGGTACGCCAATACGTAGAGTCACAAAGTTGAAATATCTTGGGCATTTTCTTACCGACGACCTCAGTGACCATGGTGACATTGAGAGGGAGCGCAGAGCTCTAGCGGTCAGGGGTAATATGTTGGCATGAAGATTTGCTCGGTGTACAGACCAAGTAAAGATTACCCTTTTTAAAGCCTACTGTCAGAGTTTTTACACCGGTAGTCTTTGGGTCAACTACTCGAAAAGATCGCTGGATGCTCTGCGCGTCCAGTATAATAATGTTTTTAGGATGATGTTGCGACTGCCTCGTTTTTGCAGTGGCTCAGAAATGTTCGCGGTAAGGCATACCGATGGGTTTCATGCCGTCATCTGCAAAAAAACGGCCTCACTCCTGAGCAGAATAAGAGGCAGTCGCAATAGCATCCTGAGGGCTGTGGCGACTGATACCTCCTCCGCCATAATAAGGCAATTTGTGCGCAGACTTATTCCATAGTTTTCTGGTCGTCGTTTTCATGTCGTCTTTTAGTTTTAAGTTACTAACAATAGTATTTTAAGTGCAAAACTGTTTTTACTGTTTACTAACAGTTTATGGATCTCATAGTTGTCCGAAACAAAATGTTTTATTATTATTATTTATTATAAGTTTTAATTACAAATTTAATTAAACGACAACGAAATCCGCATTAAGCAGACAGAACGCTTTGCGCTTTTCGTTGTCGTCAAAACGTAACAATTTCACGCGTATACTTCAACGTTTAACCCTTAATTTTGAAATGTATCTTTAAAGATACAGCAACTTTAAAAAAATCTGTAACCTTAAATAATTATATTTTTTTGAATCAATCGATTTGATCTTAAAGTTTGACTGAGCGCATCACTAGAAAAACTAAGTCTATCGCATTTTCATAGACATATATACAGGATTATTTTTTAAGGAGTGCGCAAAAAAATTGTGGAGGTTCAGTATTAGTAATAGAACACATTTCCATTATTTTTTCAAAACTTTTTTAAATTTTTTTATCCGTCATTTTATTAGCAAAATATGGACACTGTCTATTCGTAATGTAAACAATAGGCGCGCGCGCACGTTGGTGCACGTGCCGTAAGTAGTGGGTTTTACCCCGATGCAAAAGATGGTAGATGGTAGTGGTATTAGGGGTAGGGGCGGTGTGGTGCCGGGTGCGCGAGTCACGACGCGACAGTCTGCTGACGCATGCGCTATCGTGACCTCGCGTCCGCTTTCCCTCGCAAGCCCCGTGCCGCGCGTGTGTCGTACTCGTAACCTACCGGTCACGATGTCAGAATTTAGCAACCGCGAGTTTTATGAGATGGTGCTAGTGTATTTATTAAGTGGTGAAAGTTTACGAGCAGCTCGCAGAATGTATGCGACGGAGAGCGTACCGTGAATGCGAGCCCATGGTGGTATCCTTAACCCCGTGGTCCGACCGTCAGTTCAGGACCCCGAACCACGCACAAGGGTCTGGCAGACCAAAATACAGTGATTAGTGACATAATAGTGTGTAAGCAATTATTTTTAATTAACAATTTTAGCGAATAGGTTACTTTTGATTGAACATTATTGTAAATACAGTGTAAACTCCATGTAACGTCACTCGATTTGACGAAAAACTCCCTAAAGCGTCGAAATCATTCGTCTTTGGTTGGTTTAGCTTGTTTTCCATACAATAATACACTCCATATAGCATTACACCCACTCTCAATGACGACAACAATTAAGTAATAAAAAGTACCTTTTAAGTTGCCAAAATTAGTGAGAACCGTGCAGCTGTGTACGTTCTTTTGTCGCTTTATTTACCCCGTAATAAACTCGACTGTCGGCATCATGCAAACCAAACTTTCTAAGAAATTCATTCTTTTGTTTACAAATTGGAAGATTATTTTTTTATGTACAGACGCCAGCACATCAAGCTATTACAATCTGTCAGATTTCTTAAATAGCTTTTCAACTTTATCGCTAAAGCATAAGGTTCAAAGTTGATTGGGAAAATCTGACAGTTTCGGGTAGCTTGATGTGCTGGCGTCTGTACATAAGTACTAGCTTGAAATAATTTTTTACGTTTCATAATTCTGGTTTTTCTTCTTTCCATTTAAAGAGTTTACAGTGTACTTAGTGATTCCAATTTTTTTAAATACCTAAAGCCCTAATGCAGAAGTATGCATGTAATGTCAATAATTTTAATTTTATTAAGTTTTTAAAAGTGTCATAATTTTATTGCTTTACGTTCTGCATTTTGATGGCTTAAGCCCATGAAAGTATGAAGGAAAAATTGGAATTACTCTTCAAAACTTCACATCACGGCCTAATCTTAAAAAAGTCTAGTTCGAACCTGATAAATTCAGCGATCTGCCGGTCGATTCTGTAAAAATCTCACTGTGAAATCATAAGTGAAGTCAGCACTTAATAGTGTTAATCCCTAGCGAATGACAGCTCACTCCACGCTCACTTCACCCAAGCTTTCACGGTGAGATGGTTACAGAATCGCACGGCTGTACAGTACGTTTCAAATAAGAATAGGATCGACTTAGCGCGATGTTGTGATGTCATAGCTGTCAAATCGAATAAATTGGCTAGGGTGAGCAAAACAAGATATTTTTTAAACAACATTTATTTACGAATCATGAACGAAGATTTTTTGATCACAATTTAGGTATTCAATTCCGATCATGTCTGCATCACTGTTTGAGTGGTCATCGTCGTTGTCATCACTATTATTATCATAACTGCTGCTTTCCCCTATAAAATAAAACATGGATTAATGTAGGTATTTAATATTTTATTTCACCAACTGCTATTTAAAATAAAAATAGACATTCTGTTACCTGTATTTATAATAAATCTAAAGTTATCATCGTCTTCAAATATCTCTCGTTGCCAGTATTCATTTTCTATTCTTTTGACGTGGCTAATTTTTGTTCCAATCGTCGCACGTAATTGAAGCAATTGCTTCTATGTCAGACTCTCAATTTCAATTTTGAGTTGCCTAACGTAGTTATGACTAACTTTTCGATGTTTTTTTCACTTTGATTTAACTAAGACTCGGTTAAACAAAAAAAAAAAGAACATTTTGCAAACCGTACTTTTCAATCAACATTTGACAGAAAGAGGTCATTGACATTCCTATTCTTATTTGAATCGCATTGTACCTACATTGTAACCCACGGAAATACCTACTAAGCCTGTGAACGAAAAACGAACGAGCGCACAGCTGATAAGTAGGTACTTATGCGCGCGCGTTTCACTGCGTCACGCGCCGGCGAGTAGCCATGAAGTCAATTTGAAAATAGACATCTTTCGTTATTGATAACTTAATTTTTTTGTACTAAGACATATCAAAATAAAAAATGGGTGTTTAATAAAACTCATCTAAGTTTATTTTGTCAAAGTTTGCGCACTGCATAAAAAATATTCCTGTATATGGACTGGAAATACCTACGAAAAAAGGGTGCCTACCTACAACTCATATTGTCTCAAAAAATGGCTGCCATTGCTAGGGTTGTATCAATCAAGGAACATTGGTGTTACTATAACGAGTATCGATACTAAATACGAGTCGTACTAGTTATCACGTTTGGATCATAATATAGTATACTAACTTATAGTCCGTTCTAAGGTTGCCTACTTTATAGTAACGTATCCTAGTTTATTTTCGATAAACATACTTTATAATTTTGCATAAAAATACAGTATGCGAAAATACTTTATTTCTAATCTTTTGTTATGCGTAAAAGACTCATATGAACTATTTATCGATAGGTACAGACGCCAGCACATCAAGCTACCCGAAACTGTCAAATTATCGCAATCAACTTTCTTCCCTGAAAATAAAATTAATGCCAAGTGTTTTTTCGGCACAGAATTAAAAAACACCTTTTAATTGCATCACGTTTACGTATTAAAGTGAAGGAAAACAGCGTGAAGAGATATGTATCCATATGCCCAAAAACAGGTGCTTTCGCATATTATACCTTTATTATTATACCTATTATACCTTATAATATGTATGTATTTAGAAATATATATGTATGTTTATCAGCTGTCTTAGTACTCATAGCACAAGCTCTGCTTAGTTTGGGACTAGATGGCGTTGTGTGAAAGTTGTGGAATATGATTTATTTATTTATTATTATTTTTATATATGTAATTAATATATATCTATTTATTTATTTCAGGCAAAACGGCCAGGCTATTATTAATCAATCATTTTAATACACATTTACCAAAAATGCTGTGGGAACAGAGTTATCATGTAATCTCATTACATCAAGTGTTCTATTGAAACAGCTTTCTTCAAAGTGAAGTGAACAGAGATTCTTTATGTCGGGGATTAATATTTTCTTCACCAATAGCCTCTAACCACTTTTTCTTTAGTCCTTCCTTTTTAGGAAACCTATAAAAAGTGCAAGTATTTTTATCAATAAATAATTTTGGTTATATTATATTAGCATATGAAACTAAAATCAATAGGAAACGTCAGAAGCTATGTGCACGGTTCCAATTGGTGGTTTCTATGGAGAAGAGTCGGCAAGAAACTCCACGGTTACTCAAAATAATTGGCTTTTACAATGTTAATAGGTAGGGGAGGACAGTGTTGGCCTGTCAACAAGTACCAGGTACTTAAAAAAAATAGAAGACATTGTAAAAGCCAATTGTTTTTAAAAGAGTAACCGTGGAGTTTCTCGCTGGTTCTTCTGCATAGGAAACCACCATTTGGAACCGTGCATCTAGCTTCTGACGTTTCATAAGTGCCCATGTAGGTTTATGTGAAAGAAAATATTTTGATTTTGGTGCTGTGAACCACGGGCCGGACCTAGCAAGGTCAATCGGAGCTAATAAGACGCAGGACTATTTATGTTAACATAGCAGAATATACCGATATCTTTCCAGCGGAGGAACTAGTTCCGGAAACTATTAGGCAACGGTACAACACTATTCTATTATGACATATTATTGTAAACAAACGAATGAATTAACAAAATAATAAAAAGGTCTGTTATACGGAAATTCACCCAAATATCAATACTTTAGCCATAAATTCATGATCGCGTTACAATTATATCATCGAATGTCTATTATTGTATGTGTTATTGCATGAAAACCGGCTACTAACCTGTGCAAAGAAAGTTGAGGTTGATTTTCATTCTTCCTTGCACCACACTTCACAATACAACACACAGGCATGTTGAATTGCTGTTTTTCAACATTTACATGCAGTTTTAAAGGTAAAGTCCTCGTAATTTTCTCGCAAATCTCAATAATACAAAAAATAAACAACCATTTGACAGCTGAACTACCACGAAACTTGGCGACAAAGATGGCTGCTCTGGCACCTACCTACAACCGTGTATAGAATAACAGGGCATCTCCTGTTATATCCCATCTCAATGCGCATTTTCAACAACTGCACATCCCTACTTACGTCAAACTCAAGAAATGCCGAACACGAGGAGGAACAAAGCGTGTGCGTTCGCGCAGCGGAATGTTGTTGAATTTAAAGATTTTAATTATACAGATATTTAGTGTATGACGTCGTATAATTGTGTATGGTAAAAAAAAATTTGTGCACGCAGCCATTGTGGAGAAATTCACCAAAAACTGATTCCGCTGGGCGAACGTTGTCCTGGCGGAACTTTTTTTAATCCATAGACTTTAGAAGAAAAGAGATGTGTCCAAAAATTAGTGTGTATTTGTGTGTAATTGTGTATGTATGAATAAAATTAGTGCATGCATAAACTTCGGAGAAATTCAAGTTTCCGCTGCGCGAACGTTTGGCCATTAGCTAGTTTTCATATAAAGCGCTTACATAGAGAGCTGTAGATTTTTACATACGTTGTTTTGAATTTGTTTATATTTGTTTAAAAAACAGATTTAGAAAAAATCGTAGGGCTTAAAAGATAAAAATATAAACGTAAAATACGCTTATTAGGTCTTAGTTCTTAAAGTATGCACTTTGGGGTCTAGATTTTCACGTTTATGCAAACCTTGTAAGTGTCTGCAACATGTTGCCAAGTATCAATGATGTTCCGTTAGTAATTAAAGAGTTATAGGACAATTTACCATGAATAGATCACTGTTTACAAAGCAGTCAAATATCACGACGTTCTAAAGGAATTGCATGGTAAAATGTATGCTAATAATTAGTGTATTCATTCAACTATTCACATGCAAAATTTCATGTCATTAAATTCAGTAATTAAAGAAATACAATTATAATACTGACGAAGCATCGAAAACCTACATAACCCGACCAAGTTCGGATGGCTACAAAAAAGCGGCCTTGCCATATATCTAAGAAACGTTCTTAACCTTCCAATATAGTATTTATTAATATGGTACAGTTGTGTACACAAGCGTTAGGAAAAAATAAAACAATTGCATTTCTTGAATGAAAAATATTTTTTTAATAATAACTTACTTTACTTTACTTTATTAGTTGCTTTCCTTTTAAGGGAAGTATGTCTTAGTGATATAGAATCATATGCATAATTAATTATTGAAAAACAGCCGTTATTGCCATCTTTACACATAATCCCACAAAAAGAAAGTAGCTAATAAGAATCTGCCTTATACGTATATCATTACATATAGGTAATAAATATAAGGTGATTATTTAATAACAATATTTCTTTTCAACATTTCGTTACTATCTGGTCGGTCGTTTAATTAATTCAGTAGTTATTCTGTAATTTTCTATTCAGTAGTTTGTCTATTTTATAGTTTATTTTATTATAATATATGTCTAGTTTAATTTATTATTACGAATTTAAGTAAATAGATATAGAATTAGATCAATCCGTAGATATTAACTTGGGTTTATGGTGTCTGTCCAATGTTAACATAACACAATTATTATAATTTATCTGCCTAATAAACTACGTAAATGAATAAGTGTATAGCTATTAATTTATTATAAAATCTTACCTTATATCTGTTTTCAGCTTCTCACTATCACTCACTCAATATACCTACTACATAATTGCCCGTTGGTCTAGTGGTCAGTGGCCCTGACTGCTATGCTCAAGGTCGTGGGTTCGATTCCCACCTAGGACAAATGTTTGTGTGATGAGCACGATCATTTGTTCTTTGTCTGGGTGTAATTTATCTATAATATGTATGTTTTTAGAAATATATATGTATGTTTATCAGTTGTCTAGTACTCATAGCACAAGCTCTGCTTAGTTTGGGACTAGATGGCGTTGTGTGAAAGTTGTCAAATATATTATTATTATTATAATTATGTTAAGCTTCACTGTTACACTATAACATTAATAACACACTTTGTCAATATTATTATTACAGAGAATCGGCGATGCATAGCAAAACAACAGCGCATACGCACATTGTCCTTGACTGCACATTTGTTTGTGACTGGGAATAAAACAAAATCAGGTTCAAGTTCAACAGCAAACGAATACGCGCGGGCCGCGGCTAATGAAAACATATTGCCCTCTCTTTTCTTCAAGGATGGAAGTACCGTTTCAAGCGGGAAGCCGCCTATCGCTCGTTGCGCGCAGGGCGTTGTCTATTTTTTCACACTAGAATATTTTTGATCAATTCATAACTACAATACTTAGACTATTTAACCAAAGGACTAGCCTTAAGCGTACCGCTTCGAACAAAATAATTCTGCATATTTTGGTGGGGTGCGGGGGAACACGCTCACATACATAAGTCACTACCAGTACAACGGCTTACATCAATTAAAAAATCGATTCAAGAAGTAGCTTTTTTTAAGTTATTAGATTGTTTGATCCACTAAAGTTGCAAAGGGGAACGTTCGTGCATGTCTAGTCCATTGGTTAAATAGTGTAATAAGCTACAATATGATAAATATTTACCTAAACAGTAGTACTTACATGTGGTAATTATTTAACTTCCCTAAGGGGTCTATAGTTAGAATCCTGATCCGTGAAATCTTCAATAGAAATTAGCTGTATGAATTTTATTTGTCTTAAATAATATATCTAGATTATTTCTCAAGTCTCAAGCGCATACTTAAATAAAGTACCTACGTAAATAGTACCTACTTTATGTCATAGTCAAATACATTTAAAAAAGTAGGTGTACAAAAATAAATGACCTATAAATTATATCGAAACAACAATTGTGTTATCACCTATACCAATTCAATACCGGTATTATACTGCAAATTTTGGGATGTTATCTAAATATATTGCACGGCCGCTTTTTTGTAGCCATCCGAACTTGGTCGGGTTATGTAGGTTTTCGATGCTTCGTCAGTATTATAATTGTATTTCTTTAATTACTGAATTTAATGACATGAAATTTTGCATGTGAATAGTTGAATGAATACACTAATTATTAGCATACATTTTACCATGCAATTCCTTTAGAACGTCGTGATATTTGACTGCTTTGTAAACAGTGATCTATTCATGGTAAATTGTCCTATAACTCTTTAATTACTAACGGAACATCATTGATACTTGGCAACATGTTGCAGACACTTACAAGGTTTGCATAAACGTGAAAATCTAGACCCCAAAGTGCATACTTTAAGAACTAAGACCTAATAAGCGTATTTTACGTTTATATTTTTATCTTTTAAGCCCTACGATTTTTTCTAAATCTGTTTTTTAAACAAATATAAACAAATTCAAAACAACGTATGTAAAAATCTACAGCTCTCTATGTAAGCGCTTTATATGAAAACTAGCTAATGGCCAAACGTTCGCGCAGCGGAAACTTGAATTTCTCCGAAGTTTATGCATGCACTAATTTTATTCATACATACACAATTACACACAAATACACACTAATTTTTGGACACATCTCTTTTCTTCTAAAGTCTATGGATTAAAAAAAGTTCCGCCAGGACAACGTTCGCCCAGCGGAATCAGTTTTTGGTGAATTTCTCCACAATGGCTGCGTGCACAAATTTTTTTTTACCATACACAATTATACGACGTCATACACTAAATATCTGCATAATTAAAATCTTTAAATTCAACAACATTCCGCTGCGCGAACGCACACGAACAAAGCTGTAAGTTTTATTGATTTTTATTTTTTTTTATATGTGAGGGTGCCAGTTTTTTGTTAAATTATATGTCTGTTGAAATATAGTAACGATCCTAATGAAAATCTAGTGTAGAAATGTATTCACCAAGCCATGACATGTTTTCAAACCCCAATGTATCTTTAAAGATACTTTGCTAAAGAGTCGACTAAGTAGTGTATTACGACATTGTGTATTAAAAGATACATTGCCAAAGACTCGACTAAGTAGTATTTTAAGACATTGTATCCTTAAAGACACATTACCAAAAGTTAACCAAGTATCGCATGTTAAATATCTCATGGTGTTTACATAAAAAATCTTAACCAGACGCATGTGAGACCGCACAGCATGTATGGCTCCGTAGGGTCAAACTAATGCTTTATGTGGATTTAATTTTAGTCTATTTTTTTTTGCAAATTTTCCACATAACCCTCACATAAATCGTGGTGTTCAGTTTGCTTGGGTTTGGTTTGGTTGCATGACCTATCGCTGCAGGCCGTGGTCGAGTCTATGGTCGGCAGCGAGGAGTCCTGGGACGCGGTGGTTTCCTTCTGCGAAACAGTCGTCTCGCAGAAGGAGGCTGCGGAAAGGGAGAGGGAGATCTCGTCCCCTCACCCCGCCCGCAGCAGGCGCACCGGGCGTCGGCGGAGGGCGAACAAAGCCCTATTCCAGCCCCCCTAAATGGGTCCAGGGGCGACGGACTTGGGGACGTCCGTCGCCCCCCACACATCTGGACCCGAGGCGGCGGCGCGTAGTGTTCCACGCGCGCCCCTCTTAGACGTCGCGGGGGGAGTTTAACACCTCACTCCCCCCCCTGACACGAGGAGAGGCCCGCAGGCGCGGGCCAGCACCAGCCGGGGGTTGCGGAAGTATCGTTCGTTCCCGCGACCCCCGGCGTAGGTGAGAGAGGGAACACCGGGGTGGTTTTTAGTCAGTAAGAGTCTGACAGACCCCGCCGCCCGCCCCAGGGCGGCGGACATCCATGAGGATTTTCCACCCCGAAACAAAAAAAAAAAAAAAATGGTTTGGTTGCATGTGTTGTTTTTTCTTTGTAGGTACTACAACGAGCTAGATCTAAACGCATTTTAGCGTTAATTCCTGCAAGAAATGCCCGATCAGATGACAGTGACACAACAGACAATGAGGAAGATAACACATCTCCACCAGTTTATGGGATCCAAGATGACTCCTATTTTAGTTCCTCAACACCTTCACTAGATTCTTCCTTAGATCGAATGAACCTGCTCGACAGTGATGAATCTGAACAAGATGCACCTCTTTCTCCGGCATTACAAAACGCTCCCACTATTTCTATCACAAAAGATTTGTCTTCCTCTTCTATGATGCAAGATGTACCTCTTTCTCCGGTGTTACAAGCAGTATTTCCTTCTGGAAACGAAGCCGATTACAACTCAATACCATCATTATCTTCAATTCCTCTATTACCTTCACCAGCAGTACAGTCACCGCTCAGCTTGCAAACGACTCCAGTCATATCTCAACACCGGCAACAACAGATAACCACAAGATCCCTAAGGCGTGAACAAAACAACCGCCCCCGTTTAGTAGCGAAAAGAACTAAGCGCACTGGCGCACACCTATACATTTCAAATGGAAAAAGACACGCTTTATTCACGGGGCAACTGTCGAAGCAATACCGTTTTCTCATCCACCTGCTGAGGTGATGTCACCACGTGAATACTTCACATTATTCTTTTCCGATGAAATAATAAGCGATATTTTAACCCAGACAAATATGTATTCAGTGCAAAAAATAGGACGTTCCATCAACATAACTACGAAAGATATTGAAGAATTCGTTGCAATCCATATTATAATGGGAGTTGTTAGAATGCCATGTTATTTAGACTATTGGAGCACACATAAGATATGCACCTGTTGCAGATATAATGTCACTCAAAAAATACCAATTAATTCGAAGATTCATACATTTCGTTGATAGTAATGAAGAAAGTAGTGATAGGTTTCAAAAGGTCCGGCCTGTGGTTGAAAAAGTCCGTCTAAACTGCTTGCAATCAGCGGAAGAAGAAAATCAATTCAGTATTGATGAGATGACTCTTCCTTACAAAGGCAAAAAGGCTGGAAATCGTCGTCAATACAATGCAAAGAAGCCTAAAAAGTGGGGGTTCAAAGCATTTGTCCGATCTGGTGTGTCTGGTTACATTTAAGATTTTTTGCTGTATGGAGGTGAAGATACATTTCGCAATGTACAGTTTACGGAAAGAGAAGAAACCTTGGGCTTTGGAGGTAAAGTAGTTGTGGCACTGTGTCAATCCATCAAAAATAAACCCTGTTTTGTATACTTTGACAATTATTATACATCTCTAGAGCTGGTGGTGTATTTGAGAAATGAGCTGGGGATATTTTTAGCCTTGGTACCATCAAATCGAACCGTTTACGTGGATGTCAAAATGTAATAGAGGCAGATAAAAAGTTGAAAAAAAAAGGACGCGGTTCATTTTCTCAAATCGTCTGCAACGAAAATAAAATTGCCGTTGTCAAGTGGTATGACAACAAACCTGTCACTTTAGTAAGCTCATTTGCAGATTCCTATCCAGTTAACAAAATAAAGAGATATTCAATGGAACACAGAGCCAGAATTGATGTCGATTGTCCCCAAGTCGTAAGACACTACAACACACATATGGGGGGCGTAGATTTATCTGATATGTTGATAGCTCTATACAGGACCCAAATCAAAACCAGGAGATGGTACATGGGCATTTTTGCCCAAATTCTGGACATCTGCATCAATAACGGTTGGTTATTGTACCGACGGCATTGTGCACAAAAAAATGTAAAGAAAGAAGAAAGAAGTAGTAGAAAGGTCTGATGTAGCAGGACCTGGCCTGAAAATAAGGAAACCTGTTATATCTCGGCCAATTGATGAGATAAGGTACGACGGTATGGGTCATCTGCCTAATGTTGAAAGCAAAGGGCGTTGCAGGGTATGTAAAAGTGGACAGTCCACTATGGTGTGCATAAAATGTAATGTGCGATTATGTTTAACTAAAAAACGAAACTGTTTTTACGATTTTCATGTTAAAAAATAAAAATTGAAGTAATTTTAGTTATTTTATTTCAAAACCCTGATTTGGCAATGTATCCTTTTAGATACATTTCCAAAAGACTACATATTCCTCCGTTTTTAGCAATGTGTAAAAAAAGATACATACGATTTTCGCGTAATTACTGAAAAAAGTTTTTTTTCAATATTTTTCTATATTCCTTTATACCTCAAGTAATCTATATATATATATTTTTTAATAAAATTTGATAAAAATGATGCTTGCCAAATTAAGGGTTAAACGAAAAAGCTTTTTTTTAAGCGCGCTTATTTTAAAAAGTACAACGTTTAAACGCTTATAAAAATTAAGCCGTTTTTTCCATCTCTAGTCAAATGAAGCGGGGAAGCGTTAAGTTGGCTTCTAGGTAAATATTGACACAATATAAAATATCGTTGCGTTTGGTAGAAAATTTAAATTTTCGGAATATGCCGATTTTCGACATTACCCGAATGCACCTTATAATAATAATAATAAAATTCTTGGTTTTAGAGTATATGATAATAAAATTTAAAACCGATGCGAACTTGATTAGTATGAGAAATCATTCAAAAACTGGTTATTTACAGTATAAAGTAGCATAAATTACGTTAAGGTAATACCGATTGAAATGAAAGAATAGAGTAATTTTACAGTTGAAAAAAATAAAAAAAACCGTCAGCTGCATGTTTGCAAGTTGAAAGATCGTCAGTTCATTTGTTGAAATGAAAATGCAACGCTGAGATGAGTTGAGCGCACAGCATGTTTATGACGCTGACTGACGATCTTACCCCCGTTATAAATACAGCTGACGATTTTTTCTATCGTTTTTAAAGTATAAACATTCAGCTCCGCAAAGATCATAAGGTATGAAATGACTTTATACTAGAACATTCTTAGTATGGTTCATATACGTGACTGACGTATAATCCCCTCTCTCTGGTACAGCTGACGATTATTTTTTTGTTGAAAATAAGCTAAAAAATCATCTCATAAATTTTGGCACGGTATGAAAAAACTTGTGGCATAATTTTTTTTAACAACTTTAACATGCTGTCACTCTTAGCTCCACCGCTACTCGAGTAGCTGACGTTCAGATCACTTATGTATTAGGGGAAAACTATTATTGTTATGATTTTCAGTCGGTATGAAATGACTTGTTCAAATGCAGCGCTACCTCCCGGACTAGGAGGACCTTGAGGGCGATGACAACTCAGATCACCGGCAGACCAGAATCCTTGTAGCAAACGAAGATGCTGGAAACATGGTGAAATACCTACATGACCCAGCATTTACGGCTGAAGAACTCCGGGCCGCAACTGAGAGCTTCAACCCAAAAAAGACTCCGGGAATAGATGGTCTTACCGCGGACATCTGCAGCCAGGTTGTCTCCAAAAACTTGGAACTTAACCTGGCGTTCATGAACAGGTGCCTGGAACTTGGACACTTCCCCAGATTCCAACTCACAGCCTCGTGCATGAGAGGCGAGGTGTTAAGCTCTGGGCCATCACTGCATGAATAGATAACAAAAAGAGCTGCCCACGTACATGCTTTTGGCGAGGACAGGGAAATTAAATAAAAAACAGGATTTGATTTATTATTATTTATTCAATGTCTTCGCGGACAACCGCTTCATCTAAAAAGGCCACTGGAGCCACAATGTTAGTTTCATGGCCCAACCTAAGCACCACACCAACGTCATAACATGCACACAACAACCTACAGTGTGATGTCCTACAGTGCAGTTGCAGCAATACCCTATAATGCCTTCTCGTCCATTAATACCATTTGCTATCAAAATGTGCACATAGTACGTAGTAGATGTCTTGATTTTATTTTCATTATACAATTGTTTTTTTATTGGGCTGTATAAGTCAAATCAGTTTAATTTAATTTTAATTTTATTATTGACATAATCAACCCATTGCAATGTTTTCTAATGAGTTGATTGCAATATGTGGTTAGCTAGTGACCTCGACAATTGATCATATTATTCTTACCTGAGCAACCGGCAGCAAGTTCGTCATGCTCCCTTAGATGTCACTGCTTGCGGTAGCGTCGGGGGTCGGGTTGTCTCCTTCCCTCAAATATGGCGAGGGGGGTAATGGCTGACCTTTGCGTTATGCTCGTGAACGGGTGCTGCTTGTGGTGACTGGTCGTCTTGCTGACCATGGTTTTATCATTGTTATCATTATTAATAACTTGTTTATTTAGTTTCCTTATGGTCCTAGTTTATCAATTATGACTTCAAGCGACAGCTATGTAAACTGAACCCAGCATTGCATAAATATGTTAGCGGTCACGCCCTTTATACCTGGAGGCTTTTATTTAATTTCCATTTATTAATTTTTGCTTGAGTACGTATAGTTTTTTATTGTATTTCTTGGTATATTGGCGTTGCTAGCTGACATATGGCAAATAATTTAATTTAGCGTTCTGTGTCTTGTAATGTTAATTGCTTTGCATACCTTGTATTGTATTCAGTCAAGTATATTTTCTAACTGAACAGACAGCTGTGCTGCTGGGGAGTTTGTTGCGCCACTTCTTCTTCCCAGCGAAAGCACTAGGAAGTGGTGAAGGACGGGCGTTTTGGGGGACTGTCTTTTGTAATTTTGACGTTCGAAAAGTGCTGATTCTCAGCCTAGTTTGAATAAATGACTTTTGATTTGATTTCCCTTTTATAAGTGAATTTTACCCACTGCCTAACTCAGGTATACAATATTAGTGTCTAGACAAACTTCTATTCTGTATCCGCCATGGAAACGTTCGTGTTCACCATAATATGTATGTGCTTGATGAATTTGATACATTCCCAAAGGCGAATAATATAAATTCACTGAATTCTAGATGGGGGAACTCAATAATAACATTATCAGCTGTAATGCTTTGAAAAAAGGATTTCTGGCGATTTAAATGATATTCTGTAACTATATTAGATAAGTTATTTAAATGATATTCTGTAACTATATTAGATAAGTTATTTTCCAGGGGCATCCTTTAATTTATTATGTCAAGAATGTGAGTAGCATCAGCTCTTTTGTGAAGGCGAACACCAAACTTATTTATTAAACTTGCAGCTATTTGGAAATAAGCCATCATATTTGGTACCTAGTTTTTTTATTAAAATGATCAAACCTTAATAATCTAAAATCTCTTTTAAAATATCCATTTACAACCTCCACCACCCATCTGCATATAGTTACACATCTACTTCTATTTGCTTGGGTGGTGGTTAACTGGTGTTCGCCTTCCAAAAGTGACTCTGGCATATATGCCTTATAATGACAATGCTCTAATAAGCTGATGCTATCTCTGAATCCCCTGTCTAAAAAAATTTTATATAAAAAAAAACAACCGACTTCCAAAAAAACACTACAAAGTGAAAAATAATTTTAATTTCGGAAGTCGGTGTCGTTGGTTCCGCATTTTGGTTTTTTGACACCGACTTCCGAAATTAAAATTATTTTTCACTTTGTAGTGTTTTTTTGGAAGTCGGTTGTTTTTTTTTATATAAATTTTTTTATTTTTCACTTTTTAGTTATATCTACCCCAATCAAATTCATATAAACACTACTTGCTATGTAAATATCAGTGACAGGAAGCTGCATCTGCGTTTATAGGGTACAGACGTGATGTTATGTTGTGCGATTGCGTAATTATTATTATCATAAAAAAAAAAATTATAACCTTTGTAGTGAGTACAGGCGTGATATTATGTTGTGTGGTGGTGTAAACAATGCTTAGATATGCTATAGCAACAATCGCGGTTAATCTGCTGTTATTTATTGAAGAGTTCCCCCGATTTCTACAAGATCCCATCATCAGATATTGAAATGGTGACAATGGGACCACACGGGAAGCACCAGCTTTCAAATAAAAAAAGAATCATGAAAATCGGTTCACCCAGTCGGTTATTATGAGGTAACAAACATAAAAAAAAAAAAAAAAAAAAAAAAAAAAAAAAAAAAAAATTGATAACCTCCTCCTTTTTTTGAAGTCGGTTAAAAATAAATATCTCATTATTTTGAAAATACCGTCTCAGTGGGGAATTTTCATTGCTGAACAAAGAAGACATTATTTCAGCATCAGATGTAGTAGCTTTGTATGGGCCAAAACAATCTAGAATGTAACCATCACAGGCTACTATTAAAAATGGCTTTAATAGATTTTTGTGTTTGTGTAAAGAATATGTGTCTTTTTGAAACATAATAATTGCTACTTTTATTTTTAAAAAATGTATATTCCATCACACATCAAAATACATTGATCATTATTTTCATTATAAATTCCATTTTGGGATCATGAGATTGTGTTCTATCAATTGTTCTCTCGTCAAGTGGTTTATTCTGTGGGTTCATGGAACAAAATCTTGTTGTAGTATCTCTCGTGCTGTATGCATTAACCTTTCTAGTGTAGTGCGAGGAACTTCTAGTAAAGTGGATATTCTTAAGTCAGAATCACCTGTCCGCATCTTTATCAATACAGCAGCTAGACCTAATATACCCCTGTGTTTTCCCAGCAGTTGGGGAAGATCTTCTAATAAATTAAGGAATTTCGCTTTTGTTAAGCCCATCCAAAATCCAAATAAATGGTCATCAATTTCTTGTACTGATTCTATACTTGAAAAATCGAGAAAATGCTTGTGTTTTTGAACAAAGGAAAAAACGTGCTCAACTTGTTCAACAGTGAAATCACTCATACTGTTTTCACCGGCATAAAGGGAATAATAATAATAAATCCTTATTTTCACACCCATAAAATGCACAATTAGATGCTGTATTGGGAGCACGTTTATAATTGAGTAATGTTATGTTACTTGATTGTTGATATCTCACTGGTTGGGTTTGAGATTGTTGCCAATGAACCTCTGGAGCTGGAACTGATTGACATTGTATTTTATTGTATTGACATTGTATTTTTGGAACATGGACTGGATCGACAGACTGTTCCACTTCTTGTTCAATTGCTTCACCTTGAAGAGTCTGGTCACCGTCTAAGCCTCTTCTCTCATCATGTTGCTGAGTTGAAAGAGCTTGTCTTTTAAATCTCAACCAACAGGCATGACATACACGATCACATTGTGATATCTGTCAACAAAACAACATTTGTAACATAGACATATATATATGGACTGGAAATACCTACGAAAAAAGGGTGCCTACCTACAACTCATATTGTCTCAAAAAATGGCTGCCATTGCTAGGGTTGTATCAATCAAGGAACATTGGTGTTACTATAACGAGTATCGATACTAAATACGAGTCGTACTAGTTATCACGTTTGGATCATAATATGTGACAATCCGCGGCTAAAGGTACCTTGTGGTCGATATGGAGTTATGCATACGCTAGTAATCTGCGATTAATACGCTGTAGATATCAAAAAAGATCAACCTCCTACGATGTTTTGTTACGGAGATATATTTTTTTTTAAATTATATTCAAAATTGTGAAATTTCGAGAAACAGACATTTTAAGTTCAGTCACCTCGAACACTATGTTGCCGTTGTAAGTTAAATAAAAAATAATAACAGGGAAATAAATTTCAGATCTTATGCTTTGCGAAAAAGCAATAAAAAAACAAAAAAACTATATTTCTTGCAAAATTTACAAAACATTCAATATCTTCGAAACTATAAACGTCCATAAGGTACCTTTAGCCGCGGATTGTCACATATAGTATACTAACTTATAGTCCGTTCTAACTAAGGTTGCCTACTTTATAGTAACGTATCCTAGTTTATTTTCGATAAACATACTTTATAATTTTGCATAAAAATACAGTATGCGAAAATACTTTATTTCTAATCTTTTGTTATGCGTAAAAGACTCATATGAACTATTTATCGATAGGTACAGACGCCAGCACATCAAGCTACCCGAAACTGTCAAATTATCGCAATCAACTTTCTTCCCTGAAAATAAAATTAATGCCAAGTGTTTTTTCGGCACAGAATTAAAAAACACCTTTTAATTGCATCACGTTTACGTATTAAAGTGAAGGAAAACAGCGTGAAGAGATATGTATCCATATGCCCAAAAACAGGTGCTTTCGCATATTATACCTTTATTATTATACCTATTATACCTTATAATATGTATGTATTTAGAAATATATATGTATGTTTATCAGCTGTCTTAGTACTCATAGCACAAGCTCTGCTTGGTTTGGGACTAGATGGCGTTGTGTGAAAGTTGTGGAATATGATTTATTTATTTATTATTATTTTTATATATATAATTAATATATATCTATTTATTTATTTCAGGCCAAACGGCCAGGCTATTATTAATCAATCATTTTAATACACATTTACTAAAAATGCTGTGGGAACAGAGTTATCATGTAATCTCATTACATCAAGTGTTCTATTGAAACAGCTTTCTTCAAAGTGAAGTGAACAGAGGTACCATTCTTTATGTCGGGGATTAATATTTTCTTCACCAATAGCCTCTAACCACTTTTTCTTTAGTCCTTCCTTTTTAGGAAACCTATAAAAAGTGCAAGGATTTTTATCAATAAATAATTTTGGTTACAGCTATATTATATTAGCATATGAAACTAAAATCAATAGGAAACGTCAGAAGCTATGTGCACGGTTCCAATTGGTGGTTTCTATGGAGAAGAGTCGGCAAGAAACTCCACGGTTACTCAAAATAATTGGCTTTTACAATGTTAATAGGTAGGGGAGGACAGTGTAGGCCTGTCAACAAGTACCAGGTACTTAAAAAAATAGAAGACATTGTAAAAGCCAATTGTTTTTAAAAGAGTAACCGTGGAGTTTCTCGCTGGTTCTTCTGCATAGGAAACCACCATTTGGAACCGTGCATCTAGCTTCTGACGTTTCATAAGTGCCCATGTAGGTTTATGTGAAAGAAAATATTTTGATTTTGGTGCTGTGAACCACGGGCCGGACCTAGCAAGGTCAATCGGAGCTAATAAGACGCAGGACTAACATAATTAACATATATACATTGTTAACATAGCAGAATATACCGATATCGTTCCAGCGGAGGAACTAGTTCCGGAAACTATTAGGCAACGGTACAACACTATTCTATTATGACATATTATTGTAAACAAACGAATGAATTAACAAAATAATAAAAAGGTCCGTTATACGGAAATTCACCCAAATATCAATACTTTAGCCATAAATTCATGATCGCGTTACAATTATATCATCGAATGTCTATTATTGTATGTGTTATTGCATGAAAACCGGCTACTAACCTGTGCAAGGAAAGTTGAGGTTGATTTTCATTCTTCCTTGCACTACACTTCACAATACAACACACAGGCATGTTGAATTGCTGTTTTTCAACATTTACATGCAGTTTTAAAGGTAAAGTCCTCGTAATTTTCTCGCAAATCTCAATAATACAAAAAATAAACAACCATTTGACAGCTGAACTACCACGAAACTTGGCGACAAAGATGGCTGCTCTGGCACCTATCTACAACCGTGTATAGAATAACAGGGCATCTCCTGTTATATCCCATCTCAATGATTTGTAATAAATCAATGCAGTGATACCTTGAAAAAAAAAAATCACATTCTAATCTATGATGTTACTAGTAACTCATGGACTAGAACGTGATATTTAAAGAAGAAATTGCATGCCATTAAAAATGAGTTAGAATATTTAAATACAAACCTGACGAGGTGCTACAGTAGTTTGAATTAAGTTGATCATTCTTAGTATGAGGCTTGATGGGTTTTCTTTGATAATGTGGTCACTTTGACGATTGAGCAATGATCGACCACAAACAGGGCATACTTGAGCATGACCACGGCGAGATGAACGAGCAGATGGATCACACTCATTATTTCCATTAATCTGAGCATTAATAGTCTGCATAGATACATTAAAGCATGCTTCACAAATGTAATCTTCTTCCATTATCTGAAAAATAAATCATTAATAGTTACAATTATACAAATAGGTACATGACAAGTATTTCAACATTTTGTGGTGATCAAAATAAGGTGTACATAGCCCTTGAACTAGGTGGGAACCTGTATCTCAGGGGATAGTGTTCAGCTATTGACATACAGACAGCTACTATATAATTCGTCTTAGTAAGTACCATTCCATACCAGGGCAACTAGCTTCATCTTTCTGACTGACCGACCCCTTGACAATTCAAAAGTGCCTGTAATTGGTTTACTTGTAATAAATGCTTTGAGTTTGAGTTTGAGATTAGAGAGTGCTAGGGTTTGTTGGTGAGTTTGAAGAGAGGTATGGATGTGGGTATGTGTTAATATGAGTGGTGAAATAGAGGAATGTGTGTGAATGATGTAGTGGTGAAGTAAGTGAGGAAAGTGCATGTGTTTATTTGGTATATAGGATTATACATCAAGGGTCATTAGATTTTCAGTGTCTTCATAAATTATGAGATTTTAAAGCCTGCAATGGAAATAAGTTTTTATTTTTCTCTTAACCCTTATTCAAATAAAGGTATATACAGCGTGTAACGGAAGGGGGGTATCAACCCTGAAGGAGGTGAATGTGCTCATGAAACTCAACAACTCTCCCAAAAGAACATAGGTCGAAATATGAAAAAAAAATTTGGCTCTCCCTAGTAAATCAATCAGCTGGTAGTCAGTTTTGTAAGGGAGGGCCAAATTTTTTTTTCATATTTCGACCTATGTTCTTTGGGGAAAGTTGTTGAGTTTCATGAGCACATTCACCTCCTTCAGGGTTGATACCCCCCTTCCGTTACACGCTGTATATTACCACATCGTGTTTTTTTTAAATAATGCACTCTAACTTTTAATACGGTAACACTAAAGGTATAAATATCACATATTTATAATCTATAATAATTTGTTTATCTATTTTATTTCATTTGACAACCTGTCAACGTCATTTGTCACTGTAAGCTAATGTCAAAGTTGACTCAACGGTTTTGTTGTGAAAAAAGTCGAGTTTTTGGCGGGTGTTTTCAGAAATTTTAAAAGTTTCTTCAAGAAAAAATCTGGTAAGTACTTTTTCGACGCAAATTCCAAAACTATAACATATTTTGACTAATATCACGTGTTCGCAGCATTTGCAATTGACTTATTCATATAATTTAGATGTTTCAAGTATGTGTTAAATATCTTACCCTTGTCCGATCCCACTTTGAAAAATATCAGATTATCTATATAAAAATTATATTATAAGATTGTAAGAATACCATTAATATAAGCAATACTATAAGATAGGTAATATGCAATACTAATAAAAAATTATTAAAAAAATAAAATGTTTCATTTCCAAAATATAAAATAAATATTATAAGTAGAACCAAGAGGAAGTCACTAGTCAAGAAACGAAAATTAAACCGTAACGGACAATGGTAACAATTTTACCACCAACATCAAAAATTTTGTAGTCATGAACGGATAATGGTAAATTATTTACCACCAGAAAACTACCCCATCCCCTATTCTGTTTTAAATTTTGTTTTAAAATATGAAATCAGTGACCCTCAATTACCTAAAATACAATGCAACCTTAAAAAAAAAATGCATGCCGGCTCGCGTTTGTTTAAGGGTTAATGAGTTTTTTACACTAGGTACTAAATTAAATAACTCATCACTACATAGTATAAAACAAAGTCGCTTCCCGCTGTCTGTCCCTATGTATGCTTAAATCTTTAAAACTACGCAACGGATTTTGATGCGGTTTTTTTTAATAGATAGAGTAATTCAAGAGGAAGGTTTATATGTATAATACATGCATAATATAGTAGAGAAACACCAAAGACTATTATAACCACTTGACTGCGTATACAGTGCCCCGACGCACGAAAACTATTAGTATTTTGTCGCCTATGTATAGGCTACGGTACTAGTAGCAATTTTAGTTGTGTCCAAGTGTTAGACCTGCGTGCACGCTAAATTAATATATTTTTTTTATAACGTTTATGCAATTATAACGCATTAAAATGCCTTCATGCGCGGTGAAGTGGTGTGGGAAACATTCTTAGACATCTAGTTACAAAAAGGATGACATAACTTTTCATCGGTACATAAACATTACGAAAAATTATTTTTGATTTAATCAGACTAAAAGCCACTGCAGGGGTCTATTTAAAATGGTGGCTGGGTAAACGAGCACACTTTTTGAGTCGCGCGTTGATGTCTTTTGGAAAAGTCTCGTTCTTGTATTAGACAATTCTAATGCTTCTATCCCTTTCTTTCCTTTTGTATGTTTATCGTAAAAAATAGTGCTGTTATTTTTAATAGCTGAAAGTTGATATCGAGAAAAATAAAATGAATACACTTTTTATTCAATTCACATACTTTAATAAAATAACTATCTACTATTAACCGACTTCAAAAAAGAAATACCGACGAACTGAGAACCTCCTCGGTTTTCAGTTCGTCGGTTTTTTTTTTTTTTTTGTATTTTCCGGGATTTTTTAGTTCTTTCTGTCCCCGACCGGGGCCGATCAGTCCATTTCCGGGATTTTTTTTTGTAATTGATTGATTTTGATTAAATATTATTTCTATGATTTTGATTTAGTATTTATTATAATGTTAAAATCCATTTTATCGATATCGACTATTTTCTCTTAATGAAGTAAAGCAGCCCTAACGATGCAACTTGACCTTGAACTGACCAATTGCAGCCGCGCGTTCTTCCTCATCCCCCGGCCCGCAGTAGTGAGTCGTGTGCTTCGAAGAAATCGGCCCATACGCTCTCTAGTGGTTATATTCTCTATGAGAAACACTGATCATTTTAGGGGTTTCTAATATGATGTCGTAAATAAACACATTTTATTGCGCTTACATTGCAAACGCTGGCTTAACCCTACGAGATAGATCAAAATAATGTATTACAGTATTGTACACCTTAAAAAGGTCTACAAAAACGTCCGCGATGGCATATGTCTATCTCTTAGGCATAACCTACAATAACCATTTTTTATCCTATACTTTTTAAGAGAAATAATGGCTCTAAAATTATCAGTGTTTCGCTACTATATTATGCATGTATTATATATAAACCTTCCTCTTGAATCACTCTATCTATTAAAAAAAACCGCATCAAAATCCGTTGCTTATTTTTAAAGTTCTAAGCATACATAGAGACAGACAGACAGCGGGAAGCGACTTTGTTTTATACTATGTAGTGATAGTGATCAGCATTGCACCCGTGCGAAGCCGGGGCGGGTCGCTAGTATATAAATAAATACAAAAAACAAAAGGATATTTAGGTGTCAAAGTACTCGGCGGAAACAAGTATATTTAATTTGTATTTTTACATGTTTTGTTTTAAACAGCTATCTAAAAGAACACTAGCTAAAACATGGGCAAAATCTACATGTAACTAACTGAATGTGTAGGGGCATCACCTATTTCTGTACTACTTTATTTTTCATGTTACGTGAAAAAGTACCTATACTTTACCACCTCTGAATATCAATTCTTTTTTTATAAAACAATCATAAAACTAGCGTCCGATGACTGGATACTAAATCATTAGGTACTTGATTGTTATTGTACCTACTTACTATTACTGGAGATATCCAAGTGCTAATTAGCGCGATGACTCTGCTATCAAGCTGAAGGGCCCGATAACGCCGAAGCGTATTGACACATAATTATGTTGCAGTTTATACAAAGAAATCTCGTAGAAGGCTCCATATAGCTTTCCAACAAGAGCAATAACGTCTTAGATCCCAATTAAAAAGCACTAAATCGGTATCCGTATAACACAAGCCTAAGTAACGTAAGTGGTAGGTTTCGAAATCAGTGGAAAATGCAAAAGTTGTAAGGTATCAGAAAATCCAAAATCGCACAGTACACGTAGCAAGAGCAAACGAACGACTGCAAAACGTCAAACAAGTTGACAACCTGTCATTCATATAATAGCTGGAGAGCTAGTGAACCCTGGGAGTAACGGTCTCCCTGTAAGGTTAGAAATTTGTATACTTACGATTTATGGCATGCTAAGAGCAATAGCCATGACCTGGCAGGCGTCAGCCCTGCACGTCATCAGCCCCTTTGTTTTTTGAACTGTTAAGTAAATGGGGTTTCAAAACTTGTTTCTGTAAGTTTGGAAATTTAATAGAATAAAGTTTATTTATATTAAAAAAAAAATGACAGGCGATTACAATAAGCAGAAGTATACGACAGATCAATTAGAAAACGCACAGTTGATGAGGTAAAATAAACTTTATCCTGTATCTTACTTGAAATTTTTATATGTTTTCAAATAAACGTCTAAGTATGTACAGACGCCAGCACATCAAGCTACCCGAAACTATCAGATTTTCCCAATCAACTTTGAACCTTATACTTCAGCGCTAAAGTTGAAAATCTATTAAAGAAATCTGACAGATTGTAGTAGCTTGATGTGCTGGCGTCTGTACATGCCAGGCGGTTTTGAACAGCATAAGACCTTGACAGGCGAGGGGACAGCTGCTAAGGGCGTGCGAGTGAGAGGTGTTGCGTGAATGCCTTTAGTGCGAGTGAGACCGTTTATCTAATACGAAGGGACGTATACCTGCTCTCGAGCAACAATGTACTTGTAATTCTACTAAACCGCTGTACGTATCACAAAACTTTTAGCTCGATGCCTGTCACAAATTTATCTGACGGCCGTTGATATGCAAAAAGTCGTCAAAATCACTTCCGTTACCGAAATTGAGAGACCAGCGAAAAGTGTATATTCAAGCTGGCTGGACACGTTTTCGATAGATTATCTAAGATTCTGTAGCGTCACAAATTCTGAAATAAGGGTGTTTAGCCGGGTTTGACGCATTTGGTGCACATCTCAACTTGTACACCATGCTCAAATGGTGAACTTAGCAACTTGTGCACTTCTCATATGGCACACTTCGCAACTGGTGCACTTCTCAAAAGGAGCACTTTTTAAGATGAGTGGAGATTTGGAAATACACCTCGACTTAACTATCATGAGGGTAGTTAGAATAAAAAACATAAAACTGTCAAGACTACGGCAGCTAGAAATTTAGTTAAACGATGGTTTTATTCAGTGTGTTGTTTTGTGTTTGTTAAGCATTTAGGTTGATATAATTAGTATAACGGCACATGACCATTATCAGTAAATTCTGGGTTCATTACGGCTGCCGAGCTATCGTGGGTAGACGGGCAAGGAGAATTAAAACCACGTTTTGAAGATAATCAACGATACACAATTATTATTTTAACAAAATATTAACAGAACTGCAATCTACACTTTATAATTAAAAGTGTGCGCTTAACATTTTATTTCACAATGTCAGAAAAAACCGTAAACAGCGTGATGTGATGTTTGACCGAAAATATAAGAAACTATTACGTAAATTGGAAGGACGGAAATCTAGCGGTGGAACATTTCATGAAAAAGATCACGTTTCTCCAATTATTCAAGTAATTTAATTTAATTTAAATTGTTTAAGTTTAAATAAGTGTGTACCTACTTGAAAGGTATTTGTTGATTGTATTTTTAAGAAAATTACCTAAGCGAAACCAAAGATTCTTTCATTTTTAGACAATTTTTCCAAATCTCCACTCATCTTAAAAAGTGCTCCTTTTGCGAAGTGCACCAGTTGCGAAGTGTGCCATATGAGAAGTGCACAAGTTGCTAAGTTCACCATTTGAGCATGGTGTACAAGTTGAGATGTGCACCAAATGCGTCAAACCCGTTTAGCCGTCACATAAAGTGCCCTATTGACCTAGTTAAACGCGAGCTATTTTGAAGATTTGTCCAGCCAGCCTGAGTCACATCTAAACACCTACATATATTACACTTATAGCTACTCCTCGCTAGCATCAGCGAGAGTGCAGCATGCTACCAAGACGTCACGTGTAGAGGACGTCGAGGTCACACTAACCGGGGAGTTAGAAAATGAAACAACAAAGATTAACGAGTGATATTTTATTTAAAACTCGTATTATCACATCAGAACTTAAAACTTAACCGGCGTGTGGGAGAGGCCGTGGCGCTAGCCGGACAGGTCGCCGTGGTCGAACAGGTCCTGGTCGTACAGCGCGGCGCTAGCCGGACAGGTCGCCGTGGTCGAACAGGTCCTGGTCGTACAGCGCGGCGCTAGCCGGACAGGTCGCCGTGGTCGAACAGGTCCTGGTCGTACAGCGCGGCGCTAGCCGGACAGGTCGCCGTGGTCGAACAGGTCCTGGTCGTACAGCGCGGCGCTAGCCGGACAGGTCGCCGTGGTCGAACAGGTCCTGGTCGTACAGCGCGGCGCTAGCCGGACAGGTCGCCGTGGTCGAACAGGTCCTGGTCGTACAGCGCGGCGCTAGCCGGACAGGTCGCCGTGGTCGAACAGGTCCTGGTCGTACAGCGCGGCGCTAGCCGGACAGGTCGCCGTGGTCGAACAGGTCCTGGTCGTACAGCGCGGCGCTAGCCGGACAGGTCGCCGTGGTCGAACAGGTCCTGGTCGTACAGCGCGGCGCTAGCCGGACAGGTCGCCGTGGTCGAACAGGTCCTGGTCGTACAGCGCGGCGCTAGCCGGACAGGTCGCCGTGGTCGAACAGGTCCTGGTCGTACAGCGCGGCGCGAACCGTGCGGCCGCCGAAGTATCGCCCGTGCAGCGCCGCCGCCGCCGACACCGCCTCTGTAACACAGTACTGTCAGTCAGTACTGCAGCAGACCCCACGCAACTCGAAAGAACTGTCGTCGAATTTCGTGCACACAGAGACGAGCAAGACCCATATAATAATCAAAGGCCTCAATCATAGCAACTAATATTATAAATCCGAAAGTGAGTTTATTTGTTTGTTACGCTTTGACGCTAAAAGACAACCCATGTGCCAAATTTCATCCAACCGGGATGAAATTTGGCACATGGGTTGTCTACCCATGTGCCAAATTTCATGAGTTAACCTGGGTTAAGACATAGGATATTTTTTATCTCGGTAGTACGTTGCATGCATATAGGGTGACTTTTTGTTAGAGCATAATCTTGTAGGGGGTGATAGTACAGGCTATTTGCAACATTTTTTGTATGGACACCCATATGCGGAAGTGAACCATTTTCAATATATTTTTATTTCAACGTTTTTCTGGAAAAGTCCCAAGCGGTAACCTTAAAACTAAGTAAACAAAAAAAAAATACTCAAAATTTACTAATTTTTTTTATTGTCTCTTATTAAAGATCTGGCCACATGTAGAAAACATTCAATGTACAATAACAGCGTTGGTTTTGACACAATGCCGCTAAATTCAAGGAACTGAAGACACAATTACAAGTTTTACAAACAAAGCCTCTTTATCACGAAACTTCACTATGACATGTATTGTGCGTATTATTTCAAAAACATTTAAATTTTTTTAGCTTTCAAATGAGGTATGCAACTTAGACACAGCTGGCCGAATGCCAAAGATATTAGACAAACTATGGGGCAGGTAGAAAAATGTAAGCCTTTTATGATCTAAATAAAACCGTAATTATTCTAAAAAGAAGCACGTAGATGCTAAAATTCAGTGTACACACTTTTACAATTATTACAATTCATTTACAAAATGGCTGCCACGGTTTCGGACACAAATTCTCATTCGTTTTCTTAATTCATATTTTACCACTCTTGTGCTCAAATTTTGCTTAATTTCTTCGGCTGCGCTGATTATTTTTCTTTTTAATTCTTCAATATTTGCAACGGGCTGGTTTTCCCTATAAACTAAAGTTTTCATGTGCCCCCATACGTAGTAGTCCATGAGGGTCAAATCTGGGCTTCTTGCTGGCCATGGGATGGGTCCTCCTCTGACGATCCATTTGTCGGCGAAATTTTCATCTAAAAAAATTCTTACTTGGCGCCTGTAATGTGCCGGACATCCATCATGTTGGAATATCATATCCCTCAAGGTCACCAGCGGTACGTCCTCCAATTATTCCGGTAAGATATTTCTAAGGAAATGTTTATAATGTTCCCCATTTAGATTTTCCGGCAGGAAATGAGGACCAATCAGTTGGTTGTTGATTATTCCCATCTAGAAATTTACAGAAAACCTTCTTTGGGATCCTTTAGGTCGCTTCAAATGTGGGTTTCCGATCACCGTTTCTTGCCAATAATGAGCGTTGTGATAATTCGTAATTCCATCTTTGTCGAACTTCGACTCATCTGTCCATAAGATAGTTTTTAAATAATTTGGATTTTCTAGGTCACAGTCCAGAAGATATCTACAAAATTGTATTCTTCTTCCTAGATCTCCCTCCTCGATCACTTGGACCGGATTGTAGTGGTAGGGATATCGCCCAGCATCGTGCACAACTTGCCACACTTTGAATTGAGACATCCCAAGTGCATTGGCAACAATTCTTGTAGATGTTGTGGGATCTCTTTGAAAATGAAGCAGGATATCTTCCTCTTCACCGACATCGTGCAAACGCGGTCTGCCCGCGTCACCTGATAAAAAAAACATCGTATTAATAAATAGTTTTTTAGACGCAAGCATAAGTATTGTTGATGAAAATAATGAATTTTTGTTCCCAGCGAAATGAAAAACACATCGGTTAACAAATGTATGAAACCTGCCAGTTGGAAGAAAAATTTTCACTTAAATTTATTTTGCCCAGTTCTCGTTATCATACAAAAGCATAATCGTTCCAGGGTTTTAAAGGTACAGATAAATAATTAAAAATAATGTACTTACCCCTTCGTCTTTGAAAGCTTCCAGTCTCACGTGCTCGTCGATAAACTCGAGAGAATACGCCAACATCCGGCAAGTAACGATTGGGGTATCGCAACTGATATTCGCGCTGGGCAGCTAAAGCATTGCCTCTAGCTACGCCATACGTAAAAAAAATATCAGCATATTCTTCATTGGTTAAATCTCGATCTTGTCTACGAGCCATAGTCCTTAAAACACGCCAAGTCGTCGGATAAGCAGAAACGGTAACCAGTTGAACAGCCAAATCGTCAGAGCAAATCACAAAACAGTCACAAGCCGGGTCGTCGTAAGAGATAAGTAAAATGAAGAGAGCCCCTTGAGAACATCCGAACACAACGAATCACAAGAACGGACTAAGTTGACCCTATTCACCATAGTCAAAAACATTTCTTTACCTGCTTGGCTATCCAAGCCTTTTGATGTACCGCCGATTGTTTGTCTAATATCTTCGGCGTTCGGCCAGCTGTGTCAAAGTTGTATACCTTATTTGAAAGCTTAAAAAATGTAGATATTTTTTAAACAATACGCACAGTAAATGTCATAGTGAAGTTTCCAGATAAAGAGGCAAATTTGTTTGTAAAACTTGTAATTTTGTCTTCAGTTCCTTGAATTTAGCGGCATTGTGTCAAAACTAACGCTGTTATTGTACATTGAATGTTTTCTACATGTGGCCAGACCTTTGATAAGAGACAATAATAATAAAAAATTAGTAAATTTTGAGTATTTTTTTTGTTTACTTAGCTTTAAGGTTACCGCTTGGGATTTTTCCAGAAAAACGTTGAAATAAAAATATTTTGAAAATGGTTCACTTCCGCATATGGGTGTCCTTACAAAAAATGTTGCAAATAGCCTGTACTATCACCCCCTACAAGATTATGCTCTAATAAAAAGTCACCCTGTATATGACAGTATTCTGTTCACGACACGTTTTACACAACTTTTGAGCAGTAGAGGTTGCGATTTAGCGCCGACTTCAACAAAAATGATGTAATAGGTATTACGTGGGTGTTGTAATTGGGGTATATTAATTATTGGGGTTGCCACGCTTTTGTAGCGCATCAGTTATGTTTGCAGACGCTCAGGTGGATGACTTCCAAGCGATACATCGCAAAAGAATTGCGTCTCTGATGCGCCGCATACGGGGCAGCCCCAACAGCATCCTGCAGCTTATTGCAGGCAGAATGGATGTGGATTGCTCCTTCATGGAGCATTGGACGAGGCTGCATGTGCGGGTGGTGCGGTCCTGATTCAGGACCGCACTGCTCGTACGTGTGGCTTTGTCCAATGCTCCATGAACTGATTCAATGTTTATGTGGCTGTTCTTGTTATTATATTATTTTTATTATTATTATTATTTTAAAACTTTTAATGAAACATGTGTATGGGTGAATATCTGAAATAAATGAATTGAATTGAATTATGTTGCGGAATATAAGCCAGCCACGTCTTTGTAATGGCACCCGACTTGCGCTGAAGGAATTAATGAACAACGTCATCGAAGTCAGAATTTTGAAAGGGAACTACAAAGGCGAAGACTTTTTGATTCCACGGATTCCTTTGATTCCAAACGACATGCTATTCGACTTTAAACGGTTACAATTTCCAGTGCAGCTAGCATTTGCAATGTCGATAAATAAATCTCAAGGGCAGTCGCTAATTGTTTGTGGCATTAATCTTGAAAATCCATGTTTTTCATATGGCCAGTTATATGTCGCCTGTTCCCGTGTTGGAATACAAAAAAAAAAAAACAAACAATGTTGTATATCATAAAGCATTAGAATAAGAAACACTTACGTTTCTGAAATATTTTTTTAGTTAATTATACCAATTCGAAATCAATATTTATAGTTAAGACAGGACAACGTCTGTCGGGTCCGCTAGTCCTTTTTATATTTTTATTTTAAAGTTACGCATATGTACTAACAAAAGAATACAAAACCCTTAGGAACAAAATAAGATATAAATTAAAGCGTTTACATTTATTTGTTGGTTGATCAAATAGCAATACAGTCAATACAAATTAAAAAGAAGAAGTTTACCTGAGAAATTATGCAACATAATATGTGTATTTTTAATTTAGTTGAAAAAAAAAAAAATATGTGCCAAATGTTCTAAGGAACAATGTTTAGCTAATAGAAGCTTTAATTGTAATAATTTCATGTAAAAATTTACATAGTTAAGGTTCCAGCAAATTTACCGGTACAAGAAAATTGACATAAGGAAGTCTCCGATTTCCGACTCTGTTCTTTAAACTTTAGGTAAATATACTAAGCCTATTCCGATCACTGTTCATGATAGTCCCATAGCATAAAAAAAACATAAAAGAGCTTGTCGAAAAAAAGCTATAAATTTTTAAAGATGTCCCTGAAGAAATTCCCCAAAAATAAAAATAAATATTCATATCTCCTAAACTATCAGAAATCGCGGAATATACATGGGGTATTTTCGGAAACCCTTAGGTATGAGGAATTAAACTTTTATTTTTTTTATTGAGGTCGCTAATTGTACCACCCTATATTAGCTAGTCCAATATGTTTTTGTGAATTAATCTTTTCTGCACACTCAAATATAGCTATTTGACTGAAAAATTTAATAAAAGTTCAAGTTTTTGCCCAGGCAAAAGGTATTTATTGGGCGTTTACGGGCATTTATCCGGCGTTTATTCAAAGCTCCCAAAATGCCAGGGCATTAACTCTTTAATCATAACTGAATTATTTATATATATTTTTTTAAATTTAAGCCTAATACATTTTGTGAGTGAGTGTCGATAGACCGGGTTTTCACCCTCCTTACTATAATATCATAGACTAGCGACCCGCCCCGGCTTCGCACGGGTGCAATGCTGATCACTATCACTACATAGTATAAAACAAAGTCGCTTCCCGCTGTCTGTCTGTCTCTATGTATGCTTAGAACTTTAAAAATAAGCAACGGATTTTGATGCGGTTTTTTTTTAATAGATAGAGTGATTTAAGAGGAAGGTTTACATGCATATAATACATGCATAATATAGTAGAGAAATACTGATAATTTTAGAGCCATTATTTCTCTTAAAAAGTATAGGATAAAAAATGGTTATTGTGGGTTATCCCTAAGAGATAGACATATGCCATCGCGGACTTTTTTGTAGACCTTTTTAAGGTGTACAATACTGTAGTACATTATTTTGATCTATCTCGTAGGGTTAAGCCAGCGTTTGCAATGTAAGCGCAATAAAATGTGTTTATTTACGACATCACATTAGAAACCCCTAAAATGATCAGTGTTTCTCTACTATATTATGCATGTATTATACATATAAACCTTCCTCTTGAATTACTCTATCTATTAAAAAAAACCGCATCAAAATCCGTTGCGGAGTTTTAAAGATTTAAGCATACATAGGGACAGACAGCAGGAAGCGACTTTGTTTTATACTATGTAGTGATGACAAGGGCAAACATTGCGGGTAGCAGGGGTGCATTTGGAAAAGCCATGTTTTTCACATGGCCAGCATGTTCGCGTGTGACCAATGCCCAGAATTTGTAAGCATTAGCGCCAAATAGAAGGACATACAGCATTGTGTATAGGAGCGTCCTAGAATAATGTTCCATTCTGAGCCCATGAGTGCAACGGCCAAACAACAAGCAGAGTATAACCCGAATTGACTGTCAAATTCTAAATTAACGCGAGCGAAGCCGCGGGCAAAAGCTAGTTCTGAATACTTTTAAGTAAATCAGTATTTTTCATTTGTTCGTTTCGCTATGTTCACATATTTTTTTTTTTGTTTCATTTTATTTTGTGCTTTTTCATTAAAAAGCAGAAAATTCACATTCTCATTTTCTTTAGTTTGTTTTTATTTATATTCATTGAGATACAATATGGTCTTCGGACGGAAAATTCGTAGGTTTTTTGTGTCAGAAATATTAAAAATCCGTAAATAAGTTGCAAAATGAGGGTGTACTGTACACATATGTTTACCCCCTAAAACCGTACAGGCGTGATGCGACGTTATGGAATGGTGAAAACAATACATAGATGATGATATGATCGCAGCAATCGCGAGTCATTTGCTGTTAGTTTTTGAAGAGTTCCCTTGTCTATCTCCGAAGATCTTTATTAGATCCTAATCTACTCGTATACCAATATTATAAACAGGAAAGATTTTTATTTGTGTATGTATGTTTCTAACGAATAAACTCAAAAACTCATCATCATCTGCTTAGCCTTTTCCCAAGTATGTTGGGGTCAGCTTCCAGTCTAACCGGATGCAGCTGAATACCAGTATTTTACATGGAGCGACTGCCTATCTGACCTCCACAACCCAGTTACTGGGCAATACGATACCCCTTGGTAAGACTGGTTGTCAGACTTTCTGGCTTCTGACTACCCGTAACGACTGTCCACGAATGACAGCCGGGACCAACGCCTTAACATGCTTTCCGAGGCACGGAGGGGTCTCGGAATAAACTCAAAAACTACTGGACCGATTTCAAAATTTTTTTCACCATTAGAATGCCACGCTATCCCTGAGTAACATAGGCTATATTTATTACTAGAAAAAATTAGGGGTTCCTACTAAAACTTCAATAATGTAACCCAAGACGTAAAAAATTTTGCCACAAAACGTCTTTCATCCATGCCATGCGGAAACTATTGATGATGGAACAAAAAAATTCTACAATATTAAATAAAATATCAATATCTACAAAAAACCATATGTCAAACTATTGTAGTTATGTCACTTATAACTACTTTTTTACATTTTAAAAGTTGATAGAAATGCCGACCAAAATCAGACCATGTTATCCATACCATTGTATTAATCCTTATCCAAATAAATCATTTCGTATTCATGACTGTTTCAATACCTGTAGATTACTTTTTGAATTATTCAAATCGGTCATTCCATTCGAAAGATATTACGAATTTAAAAATGTCAATCTAAACCACGGAGTAAAAACAAAGAGGAGATGTAGTAATTAGATTTCCCTATGAAACAACGCGTGACAATTTACGGTGTGAGGGGGTGTTAGATCCCGCCTACTTCTTTATTTTCCATCTACTGGTCAATAGCAAAACCATTAGCTCGTTCTGTCGATTTTACTTTGTTGTTACGTAACTATCTCACACTAGATGTCACTAAGTACAGGATGCAACAGGGTCGTACTCAGAATTTTCGTACCAGGGTACTTTTATTTTTAACACCCTTTCATTAGTTTCACCCGTTTGTTTATTTGTATGTCACTGACTCGTTTGGGCTCGATTTTACCCCATTTTAAGGCGTATACAACGTGTAACGTTAAATGCGCAAAACCTGAAAACAGTTTGATCAGAATAACGAGCAGAATTAATTGAACCACTTTTTAATATAGGTCACATTTTTCAAAAAATCTTCATTAAAAACGTTGCCGTGTCTATTTATTAATAGGTCAACTATTTATTAGTAAGCAAACCAATGTCAGCGCGGCGCGGCGGCCCGGTGACGACTCCCCCCTCGATAAAGCGTCGTCGCAGACGCAAGAAACGATCAGAATGGCCAATAAAATTAAAACAGCACATTAAACCTTTACAATTTTTTTAATGACTTATTTTCTATCTGAATTAGGTCAATTGAATTAAAAATTAGTTGGGGTGTCTGAGGTTTTGCTCTTTGTTTTTACACGTTGTAGATAGCTCACTGACCTTTTGCACATGGGCGGAGCTAAACGCCCTACTCCCGTATACGTAAAAAGCAAGCGGTGGCGCGCTACACTAAAACGACGATCAAAGAATATGCAGAGGCGCAGACATGCCGCACGTAGATCGCCATTTTCGGAAAGTTCTTTAAATAAATGATTGTAGTTAAGGTAAGTAAAGGTTTAATTTAAGGAAATTGTATTTTTATGTCCTGCGTATTTAATGTTTTCCATTTAAGAGACAGCCGCGGGACATTCGGTAAAATAATTGGATTCTAATTACGGCCCTGTCTTTTTGTTATGTTTATGTTTGTTGTTCATAGTGAACGATAGATGGCGGCCTGTTTACAAAAAGATATAAAAACTACAAAAATAAATTTTTGGCCATTAAAGTGTCTTTAGGGATGAATGTTGAACAAAGGAGTTTGACCAAAAGCAGTCTTGAAAAGTTGCACGAATGAAAACCAAATTAATATACAAATTATTTGCTTATTTTTTACAATTCATCACAACATTTCAGAAATTTTGTTTTCGTATCCGGAATTATGATGTTAAGATAAACAGTAAATTAACGATTGCTAGGTACATTTCCGTATAGTCATGATGGACGTTTCGTTCTCTTCATTTGTACGAGTTACATAAGTATGAGCCTTTACATATAAACATCACAAAAATTATATTAAACTCATAAATAGCTAAATAATTAGTAATATCATAATCATAACGTAGGTACTGTATATGTATTTCATAGTTCCGTTGTGAAAATATTTAGTTTTTGTGGTTCGTCTCACGCAGATGCAACTGTCAAGGCAGATGACAGACGTACCGGTAGGGATGACGATTATTCCTAAACAACATCGATTTTTAAATCTATCCGAATCGCAGGAAAGAATCGATTCAGCAATAAATTGAGTTCTGATAGATCTGTACCCGCCATTATTCTACATCGACAGCTTTATTATAGCTAATAACTTATTCGTTTTGGTGTTGCCAGCATAATTAGTCAAATGTAATGAATAATCGAATACAAAATAAATTAAATAATATTCTTGGTTACAAAAAACAGAATAAAGAAACTGCGTATCAAAACTTAAAAGTTGCAATCTGCAGGAAAAACATCGGAACTCGTTTTCAAGTTTCTAAAATCGATTAAAAAAATCTATAATTCATTGTTTATGATCGATAAAAAAAAAACAATTTACTTGACCTATAAAATCGATTCTAGATCGCCACCCCAAAGCCGGCGCCTGCGGAAGCCGCCATTAGTGTTTATGTGTCGATGGAGAATGTCACATCAACGCTGCGAGGCCATAAAAAGCACGATTATTCGTTATTCACGATTATTCACGTTTTTTTTTCAATTAGCAGCTTTTCTGTTATTTTGTTTTTAACTATCTTTGTTGTTTTGTACCTACATGAGTGATCTGTGGTCATTTTATAAGTTGCGAGTAGTTTAGACATAATTTTTAGGTTATCTCCGAATTTGTTTAATTACTTTAAAACTCGGATACTTGTGTGAAAATGAACACTTTTATTTAATAGTATATAAAGCGTAGTCTATAATAAATAAAGATTTATTGTGTTTCAACTTAAAGACGGATTTCCATACATTGTTGGTCATGATCCTTTCAGTACATATTATGATTTTCAAAATTTGTTAGTACTGAGCTCTACGTACTTAAATACTTTTAGTTCCCATGACACCAAGTGTCGCCATCTAGTATCGGTTAGAATTATGTTTGGAAACGCCGACGCTAAAAGATTTTTCTCGAACTATTTTAATAAATTCCGCATAAAATTAATTACAAATGAAATGTGATGCCATCCATAGCATCAGAACGTCTATCCGAGTAATTTTTACAAGATAAAACACAACACTTCATTTTGTTTTTCTTCTAACGCGAATATGTTGTAAGATGGGAACGTTTACAAAGTTGTGTAGAGGACGAACGCCAACAATACACTGACTAATGGTAGGGGAGCCCAGGAAGGGATTTTTGAAGTGACTCGAGCGTGTCAGAAAATTATATAGGGAGAATCCTTGCATCCTTTAATGTACCTCTACCAAGTATGAACCCTCCATATGGTGGGGTGTGTTGAGGGGAACCCGTCTGATTAGTAAAAAAAAAATCAATTCTTACAAAACTAGAGCGCGTCAGTTATTTACAGTATGTACGCGCATTATATTTCTGGTAACTATTAGATATTAATCTGACGATTAATTCAAGGGGGCTGGCCGTAACGAGCGGTTGAAAAAAAAAAAAAGTTATTCGAGCGTGTCAGACATTCAAAGTGTAAGTCAACTAAAGCTTAAAAAGTGTCCTATTAAAATATCTGACGATTTGGACATGACACAAACTCATAATATATTTTGGTATATGTAAAAAAAAAGGTGATCTTGAGATACTCCAGCGCGTCAGATTTTTATGCAGGAGGGTCAAGTTGATGTCATAGTCCTCCTGAATAATAATCTGACAATTATATGGAGGGATATCGCTAGTCTGACCATTTTGAAGGAAATTTAGAAATAATATATCCGCATTTACGTACAGAAATTGGTTAATTTATTAATATAAAATTAAATATAGATCATTAGTTAGTTTAGGGACGGTGCGAGAGAGGGAGAGATAGAGAAAGAGCGAGAAAGAAAGTGAGACGCGGAGTGGGGAATAAATGATAAATGATTTATTTTCTGTAAGTAGGTTTGTACAAACACTTTTACATGTCAATCATATTTTTTTACTAGATGAGGTCGGCGTTTCCTATCTGACTACTCTGAGAAGAAAGGCCGAAACAAACTCAGAGGTCACAGTCTCTTTTAAAGTCCAGACATAATCTTGGTCAGATAATGTGAAGACCATGTAGATTGGTGTCTGAAATGGTCTTTTGAGTAACGAACCACACAGATTGAGCGGACCTGTCCAGTCAGTGCACGCATTTGTCAAAAATCGTGCAGCTCAACTCAGAACTTGAGGAGCCTTACGATTCGACGAACAATGCCAATGAAAGGACATTTGGGTAGGCCGCATAAATGACTCAAACTGCCAGATCATGATTAAAACTAACTAAGAAGGAAAACCGAAAAAAAGAAATGACCCACATAGTCTTCACACTCATAGTAATAATAATAAAAATAAGATACTTTACAAAATAAATATCCATGTCATTGTTTATATAAAATTCATCAATGTCAATGTGAATACACTGCTCTCAGCCGCTGTACGCTTCACCTTTGCTCCACGATTCTACTAACATCGCCCCATGAAAACTGTCAGATTATTGGTTCTTTGTAATTCTAATATTGTTTCCTTCAAAATAAAAAAAAATTGAAACGCGCTCGAGTATTTCAAGGTGACGTTTTTTTTTTACAACTTCGAGACTCGCTTGTTTCTTAATGTCACGCTCAAATTGTCAGATTATTGAGATATACAATCTTCTCAATGTAATTAATCAACTTTCTCTTAATCTGACGCGCTCGAGTTTTTCTATGGATCGATTTTTTTTTACCAATCAGACGGGTTCCCCTCAACACACCCCACCATATGGAGGGTTCATACTTGGTAGAGGTACTTTAAAGGATGCAAGGATTCTCCCTATATAATATTCTGACATGCTCGAGTCACTTCAAAAATCCCTTCCTGGGCTCCCCTACTATAAGGCCACGCCCACATGATGACGACAGGACCTAGTTGAGAATCACAGTGCACAGTTGCTTAGGCCGTCTCCTCTTTGTTTCTTTTAATGACATGTAAAAGTGTTTGTACAAACCTACTTAGAGAAATAAATCATTTATCATTTATTTTTACTCCGTGATCTAAACAAAAGTGGCCGGTGTGGCCCCACGCAGCAGCGGGCAATATACAGTGTGTAACGTTAAATGCGCAAAACCTCAGACACCTCAACTGATTTTTAATTCATTTGACCTATTTCACAGAGTAAATAAGTCATTAAAAAAATTGTAAAGGTTTTATTTGCTGTTTTAGTTTTACTGGTCATTCTGATCGTTTCATGGGTCTGCGTCGACGCTTTATCGAGGGAGGAGTCGTCACCGGGCCGCTGCGCCGCGCTGACATTGGCTTGCTTGACCTATTAATAAATAGACACGGCAACGTTTTTAATGAAGATTTTTTGAGAAATGTGGCCTATATTAAAAAGTGGTTCAATTAATTCTGCTCGTTATTCTGATCAAACCATTTTCAGGTTTTGCGCATTTAGCGTTACACGTTGTTATAATATGTTTGTTACTTCTTCACGCAAAAAGTAATGAACTGATTGCGATGAAACTTGTTAGGCACATAGCTGTTAATTAAAGCTCTTACTTTTTATCCCGATATTCCCAAGAAATTGAAACTTACGCGGGTGAAACCGCGAGGTGTAGCTAGTTATAAATAAGGTACATCCTAAACCACTTCCTTGCGGTATTGAATTATTAATAGTAGCCATGCCTGATCTTATGCTGTATATTTCCTGGCTAACGCTATCGAAATATTCGACTTCTACAAATTGTACTCTGTGTTGCAGATATGATTTAACCAATTAAAAGCTTGCCCTCTAATACCCGATCCGTAAAGTTTTTGTTTTTTAAGTTTTCCTGGAAATCTTCCCTCGTCGAAAGATATATTTGTCGTCGCAAGCGATATCAAGACGACAAAATAATCAAAATACTACTTCCGGTTGATTTCATAATATTGTTCAAACCGGAACTTAATTCTCATTGGTTGATCGGTTAGTACAGTGAACGCCGTGAGGTGACGCTATAACTTCGCGCCATTTTCTACACGTGGACAGAGCCGATTGGAGAGCGGCCGGCAGTCGACTTGCGGAGCGCACGCCGGACGGTTGAGAGCATACCATCGGAACTGTCATGTTCACCGTACAAACCTTTGGTTCTTACTACTCATAGTGTTAGTGGTGTAAGTTACTCGTAGTAAGTGATTGTAAATTACCGAATAAACGTGACTGTGATTTGTGCTTCAAACTACGTTTTACTGGTTTGCCCGAGTACCCACCTTCCTCATGGAACCCGTACCAAGAAATTATGATGATGGCCCTGTTATCGCTACGCCCACGCTCGCGCCGACATATTTATTAGTTTAGTGAGAGGCTA